>JAANYP010003659.1:0-181458 GCA_020465985.1 Centrapalus pauciflorus | reverse complement strand
AAAGACCAGCCCGAGTCAAAATCCAGGCATCCAGCGCCGAACTACAGCGAGAAACCAGAACAAAACGCACAAGCACAAGAAGCAGGGACTTCAGTGGCCGGTTCCACAGGGGGAAACAGTCCCCCGAATCTGAGAGCAGATTGCTCAGGAAGGCCCACGTTGGAGGAAATATGGTCTTCTGGTCCCTAATCCAAATGAAAGTGTGGCGCAGCACGAGTAGGTGAGGGCGAGGGGACGGCTTAGGATCCGCCCTGGGGATTAACGAATAAGACATATTTCGTGATGTTTGAGAGACTATGAGCCCAAGAAGCCCGGCAGATGATAGAACAAGGGTTTGTCCCTCACCATATTCAGCCCACGTGAGTCAGCCGGCGCATGCAGCGCTCACGCCTCTTGCCGCTCCCGCGTCCCTCTGGTCTGCAAGAGTGCCGGAAGTTCAAATTGGAACGTAATGGTTCCTCAGATTGATTATAAATGAAGATGTACTCGAGGAAAGACGGAGTGGCAGGGAAATTGGAGGAGTCCGATTTTGAACAAGAAGAAGATTTCACACGCATCTATAGTGACAGAAGCCCGGAACGAAAACGGCAACAGGGCCACAAGACCGTCCACAACTGCTTCATAGCAAGGATCACGTCCTCAGCGTCAACGAACAACCATGAAATTCCGCAACCATCAGACCCTCGAAACCACCATCGTAGGATATCCAGAACCCATCACCACCGTCATGATGAACCATACAATCCCATCAGCCCGATCATGTCCAACTCCAATGTCAAAATCCATCCCATCAACATCCATCACTCATAGGCCAGACAGGCAAAGGTTTATCAGCAGCGTTAAAGAAGGCTCGAGTTGACTTCCAAAATATCCAGATTCTTAGGCCAACAAAGGCAATCGGTGAGATTCAAACTGCATAGCAAATCTTGACAAGGAGAATGCCGATCTAAAAAGATTGTGGAAAAAGAGTTGCAGGAAGAGAGAACTGGAGCTAAAAAACCTGTTTGTGATCAATCTGTGAGATAAGGTCGATGCGCCTCCTAATTGAGCAGTTAATGAAAAATTTAACGGCTCAGGGGGAGACCATCGTGCCGAGATCAGGAAGTAACAAGCAGCAGCAGCGAGAGATGATGAGTAATGAAGGCGATGACCGGTGCGAACAAAGAGATTAGTCGGTAGATTTTTCTGCTGCAGCTCAAGTTACACAAGTTCAGGGGGGAGCCTAGTAAACAGAAGAGAAGTAGGAGAGCAGGAGGAGAAGCAGGTTTCTTCAAGGACGTTAGATAGCGACACATGAATAGATGCGCATGAAAGATATTGAGAAAGAGCTAATGGAATTGATTTTGAAGACGGATATTGAAGAATTAGAAGAAGGTGAATTCATTCCAGATGCCGTCGTTGCTTGGACATATCTTCTTTGATGCTCAGTGGAGCAATTCCCCGCTGACCTGTATGGTCTGAAGTACTCTCCCTCAATTCATCAACCGATCTTCTGTATGGCCTTAGTGTGAGTTCATTGCATATTGATTACTCGTTCAGCTCCGTTGAGACGCATTGCAGAGGTGCCATAGTCCAGCTCAGGCTGTTTGTAATCTTGTGTTCAGGTCTTTCCATCTTGTTTTATTCGATATGTTATGCTTTGCGTTCTTATCAAGACGAACAGAACTGCAACTTTTTTCTTAATAAAGAAGAGATGGCCTTCCTCCTTGAGGCGAACACCTGAGGCTTCTTCACACTCACTTGCCCAAGATTGAATTAACGGAGCTTGCTTGGAAAGAATTAATTAATATAGGTAATGACCAGTACGCTGGGTTGTGGGCAAAATCATAAGGAAAGAAGGAAGATGCTGGGGAAATTCGAGCGACTCAAGCCAAGGACCACGGAAAGAGGGTCGGGATCAGTCGAGAATAGATCCCATACATAGGTACAGGAGGCCAGCCATGGGCCCAGGAGGGAATCCACAACCTGTGAGGTGTCTAAAGAAGAAAGTCCCAATTCGAAACCAATGCCACACCGACGTTTTGAGCAACATGAATGGTGGACCTAAGAATTGACATCGGCTGAAGCTATCATGGAAGATCAAGGACACGGTCATTTTGAAGGTATGAATGTCCACCTGCATTTGATAAACCTATCTGAAGGACGACCTGAAGAAGCTCTCATGATCACCTATTTTCTTCTATCTGAACCATGGAGATCTGAAGCCAGGAAGTTCCAAAAGGTAGTTAAAGTTTGTGTAGATGCTGGATTATATGCAGGATAGTAGTATATATAGCTCTAGTACTTAAATTTGATTTGATGTAATGTAAATAATTAGAAGCTATCGGTCAAGGGGAGTCTGTTGGTACACCCTGTGTGACGATAGCAGTCTACTAATCGATCTGCATTAGTGGTGTAAGGTAATCTTCTGAGTATTAACAAGTCTTTTGATATATATGTTTAATATGTGTTGTCTGTATTGATTGTGGTTTGAACTTGAGTTAACGTATTACAAGAAGTTCAAACATAAAGGTCAAAGATTAACTCAAGCATAATTTAAAACATAAGTTTCATCTCTAAGTGTTATAGATTGATTGGCTAGATTCGAATATGTAAAGGAAGACATTCGAAATCTGTGATAGATTCGAATGTATCCTTAGATTCGAATGGGCTAGATTCGAGTTTGTAGATGGACAGATTCGAATGGGCCTTAGGCCAGATATCGAGGTTGGCCCACAACAAACCGAATCAGGGTCATAATTAGGATAGACTCGAATGATTAGAGGACTTTTTTGCGAGAATTGTGAGGAATGAAGCAAGAGGCGATCTTCGAGTTTATCAGCTAGGTGAGTGCCGTTCGGAGAGAATATTACGTAGGATCGTTCGTGTGAGTTTCGTTCAGCGTCTATACTCTCCGTGTTTCCCGTTTTGAGAGATTTCCGTTCTGACCGTCAACCAGGATGCCGCACCGTCAAGGATCCCGCTCTAGAGGATCTTGCAGTCGTAGACCTTACACAAAATTATATACACGTAATGCAATTAAATTACTGTAGGTGCTAAAAGGTTTCCCTAGTGATGGTTATAAGCTGTAGAGGGGGGGGGGGGGGGGGGGGGGGGGGGGGGGGGGCGGGGGCGTGAATACTGCAAATTAAAACTCAACACTCTTTTCTCAATGTTTGTGTATATTATTATTAACAACTGTTAATTACAAACAAGCTTGACTGCGGAAAGTTTTAAGTTGAGATGACAGATACAACAAATGTTTAACTAATCTAAGACACACTCAGACTAGATACAATGAATACACTCACTAAGATGAACTCACTGATTTTACAAGACACAGATGGACAGCTTGAATAAGAATTGCTTGGACACACGTTACTGTTTTATTCAAGCAGACTTGCATGCATGGAAAAACACACTTCAATGAACGATATGAATTTCTCACTCTTGGTTCTCTCACAATCTTTAGAAGCTTCCTTTTATACTCTCACTGAGAATCTCAGTGAAGCTTCTTCATTGGACGATGAGATAGTGGGATGTCTTTCCAAAAACACAAAAAAACTTTTCTGCACATTCTGAAAAAGCAGACTTGTCTTCATGTGGCAGAATCTTTGTCTATTTTCTTTTTGTCTCTGTTGCATAAGGCTTTAACCAAAAGAGGAATGCCAACTTTGCATCTTTCTTCTTTTGTTAAGGCCATTTTGATATAAGAAATGGTCTGTCACCCATTTCAAATATCTACTTTGTCTTCATGTAACAGAACAAAGAACAGAACACTTAGAATTTGTCCAAGCTGCTCAACAGAATAGAGCAGCGTAGACAGTTTATGTCCAGCCTGTTCAGCAGACAGAACAACTTGGACAATCTGCCTTTGTTGCAAAGAATGCAACAGGGTAAACAGCTTTGACTTATATTGCAAATCACTTTTCAGGTTTCAATAAGGCATTAACAGGCCTTAAATTATACCTTCAAGTGCATCAAACAGGTTTGATTAAAAATCTCCCCCTAAGATGTAGAGTAGGTTTGCCTGAGGCCTTTTTGTGCCTAACAATCTCCCCCTATTTGCAATAATCAGTCTAAGCTGATTTTATCAATAACCACTATATATTTTTACTACACATTTTGCTGAAATAAAATTACAACTTCAAGGTAAAGTAAAAGATCAGTTTATACATACTGATTTTGATTACAGAAATAACACATGTTTTACAAGAGTACAAAAATGTTGATTACAACTAATGTAAAGTAAAAGTTACAACAAATGCAACAAAGTACAACTAATGTACATAGAAATCTCAACATATTGGACTGTTGATGATGGGAGCAATTAATGGCAAGCCTGTCCAACTGATGGACAGCTTCCATTCTTCATCTACTGAAGTATTAGATGGACTTCAAGGCAGTGGTGGCACTCCTTCTTCAAACATCTCTTCAAGCTATTCCCTGGTTTCATCCATTTCTTCCATTTCAACTCTTAGGAACATGAAACTGGGATGTTGAAGCTCCCCTATTTCATAAAAAACTCTTGGCTGATCCCAGATGGCTGCTCTCCACTTTATAGATTGCCTAAAGGAATTAGCAAGTCTGAAAGCAATAAGCTGTTTGAGACCAACCTTGTGCAAGTCTGATGCTCTTTGGAAGCACTTTTTCATAGTAAGGGGATCTACAAAAATACCCTCAGCTCAGGTTCTTCAGTCAGCATCTTCATCATGTTCTACTCTTTTAGCCAGGCTGTGGTCTAATTCTTTGATTTCCACGGCCTTAATCTTGGGTGTAGCCACTGAGGTACCCTTGATCTGTTCTTCTGTGATCAGGCCAAGATCCCCGACTCTCTCCATTAACTTTTCGACATATGCCCTGACAGTCTTAGCTGTTTCAGACTTAGACTGGCTCAGGGTAACTGCCAACTCCACCCATTCTCTGAATCCCATTTGTGCAACATCAGTGTGTTCATATGCCTCCAGTTCTGGACCTTCAACACCCATTCTGGTTATCTGTAACTTCCACTGTTTGCCTTTTCTTGAAATGGGAACATCTTTGACAATTGGTTCCCTGGCAAGTCTTCTGTCAGCAACATCAAAGAACTTTTTCCTTGCAAGGTTGTCAAAGTGAATCTAGGCTCTTGCAGAGGAGGATGCTTGCTTGGATTTGGTCACTGAGACTTGAGCACCATGTTCCTTTTCACCTTCCTTTTCAACCACTGACTCCCTAGCAGCCTCTAGCAATTTTCTTTGGACATCCAAAGAAGGCATTTTGATTTTACTTGCCTCTTTAAATGCAAAGGATCTTGCAGCTTTGGCAGAGGCTTCTTCTTTCTTTAGTCTTTTAAGGGTTTGGAGCTGTTCATATCTGTAATAATAGTACTTTTCCATAAAGACACCCATTTCTTTAGCTCTTGCCTTGTCAAACTTCAGCTGTGCAGCTTTTTAGGTAGTCAGGGTCTACAGATGCTTTCTTCTTCCCTTTAGCTGTTGTAGTTGGAACAGCTTCAGGAACCTCTTCTTCTTCTTTTTCTTCTTGTGCCAATATCAGATGTCTCCTTGGCCTATCCCCGGGAATGGATTCCTCCCTCTTAGCTTGTGTAGGGTTTGGAGATCCAGCCTGAGTAGGGTGAGCAGCTTCAGCTTGATGGGAGACATCCTCATTGGGACCTATTTGTGATAAACGTGCTGCTTGACCAATAGATGTTGATTTCTCCTTAGAAGGAGAAGAAGATTTTTCCCCTTAGACTTGGTCTTAGAGGTAGATAACTTCTCCCCCTTTGAAGGAGATGGCACATAGCCTTCAACATGTGGTCTGCCTATAGAAACAAATTCAGCAGGCATAGCAGCAGTTTTGGCAGCAGTTTTGGGGCCAACCAGGCTATGCACTAAGAAATCCAGATTGTCCTTAACCTCTGCAAGCTGGGTAAGAAAGGTCTGAAGAGAGGATGATTGAGAAGCAGCAATGGAGGACAACTTAAAGAGATTTTCCCTATCAGAAGCTGTGAACAACAACAAGCTTTGAAGCTGCGCAAGATGTAGTTCAAGAGAATCTTGCACATCATCAAGGTTTGATGACATAGAATTGGACAGAGAGACTATGAGAGTGTTTAAGCTAGCCAATGTAGATGGAAGGGTAGTGGTGCAAGTGTTAAGGAGAGTGGACAGATGTTGGGAGACAGCTGCCATGGAGGACACAGAGTCCTGTTGAGTGGAAATGATAAAGGAGAGGGTAGTGGAGATAGTTTGCAGCTGTGCAGTGAGTGCAAGCAGATGTGAGGACTGATCAGCTTGAGCAGGGGTTGGAAAGGAATTCTTGAACAGATCGGAGAATCCTTGTAGCTGTGCAGACACAAAGTCTGAGATTATGGATGGTAGATAGGTCATGGAATTTTCCAAAGATCCAACTTTGTTGGTCAGCAGTGATAGCTGATCCTTCAAAGGAAGATCTTTGGGGGATGGAGGAGTATGGGTGGACTGTTTTGATTAGGTAGATGGTGATGAATGAGAATGGGATGAGGATGATGCAGGTGTTTGAGGATGTGATGGGGAAGGTAGGGATAGTTTGGATAGAAGTTCCATAGCCTGGGCATAAGTAAGATGGCCCAGCTTGGAAGGGTCAATGGATCCTTCAGTAGTGGCTGTAGCTGCTTCATCAGGAAAAGGGGTAGGAGAGGCAACATGGGTTGCTTCTTTTTCAACTGACTCTGTTGAGAAGAGTCAGAGGGGCTGGATTGGGTAGGTGGTTTCTTCCTAGCTAATGATTTTCTCCTGGAGTATGGTGACAATGTGGGGGATTGAGGAGAAGTAGCAGGGAATTGTGTTTGGACTGGTGGTGAGACTGGGTCAGAAACAGGGTGGTTAACCTATTCTATTGTCTCAGGTGCCACAGAGGCACCAGCCACAAAGGCTTTAGGTTCAACAGATGAACCAGGGTGAGAAGTCTGCTCCCCCTCAGCCATAGAGGCTGATGGGGCAGACTTTGACTTAACTGTTTTAGCCTTCTTGCGGACAGGCTCAGCTTGAGTCGATTCTAGGACCCTTTTTACAACTTTGGGCCTGGATTTGGATTTTTCCTTGGGAGCAGTCACTGGATCCACCCTCACAGTAGAGGGTCCTTCCACCATGCCAAACAACCTCCTCATAGGTGTAGAGAGAGGAGGTTCATTAGGAAGAACAGGGGTGTAGAAAACTCTATTCCCAATCACGTGGAAGGCATCAGTAAGTAACATAGGCTGAGAGTTATAGAGATGCTCACCACAGACATGCTTGAATATGAGGCTCAGAAACCTTAGGTATCTAACAACAGCTGGACGTGTTTCCTGCTGCACCAGGTTCCTCAAATTCACGAAAATCCAACGAGCCATGTTCAAAGTAGTCCCATCTACAAGCTGAGGACTATTGGGATTTCGTCACGGCTAAGCTGGTCAAAGGAACCAACTTTGCTGCTGAAGCACATTACCACAGAGGCAAATAAGAAGCTGTAAGTAGGTGAGAGATCCTTTCTGAACAATGTGGCTCCAACTTTGGGTTCTGCTACACCACAGAAGCGTAGCAAATTTCCCATCTGATCATTTTCAGGCTGTGGCTGGTCATATGTTTCAGCCTTGGGAAGATGAAGAACTTCTCTGTTGAGATCAGTAGTGATCTCAATGGTCTGAGTCCCATTGAGAATGGTTCCCGTGATGATTTTGGTTGCTGGGTCATAGGCACAGGTGTACCAAAATTCATACACCATCTCCTGGTACAGGACACCAGGAGATGCAGTCATGACATAGTGTAGAGGGCGAACCTTCAGAAATTCCACCATATTCTCATAACCTTTCCCCACATAGTTTTTGGGAATGGTTAGGTTTGCAATGTAGTTTGTGGGTTTCAGTGTTAGCATCGTGGTAACTGAAGGATGTTTCTCAATGTCCTTACCAACAAATACTGGGAGCAAAGGGTTGTTTTGGTGAGCCATGTTTAGAGTAGTGGAAAGATGAGTACTGGACACTTAGTCGATTTAGGATTCTTTGGGAGTTATGGTAACAGTAGAGGAAGAAGAAGATGAAACAGTAGAGGAGGTATTTATAGGATTCGAGTGTGAGTGGGTAGGAGAGAGAAAGGTTTGGGCGGTTGATTTGAAATTTTCTTTAACAGAAAACGGAACGGTTGTCCATGTCAGAACGGTTGTCAGACCACTTGAACCTTTATAGTCACTAACACACGTTAACACACATTATCCATAGATAATTAAATTAAATAAATACAGAAATTAAGTAATTTAATTATGAAGAAAGGTAATTAAAACTGATGTTCTAAGCTGTTGGTCAAACCTGTGATGAGCAGAGTTCATCACAAACTGTTCATTCCTTAAGCTGTTCATTCAACCTGTGCAGCAGTGCAAGAACAGGTTATGTTCAATAGCTGACCAGGTTACAAGACAATGTCTTGTATGACAGAATGAGAGAGTGAGCAGGTTGGGGGTTTGATCAACAGACCAGGTTTGAAGTGAAAAATGATGGTTTCAAACCTCTTATACGCTCAAACTATTCAAATTTTCAGAAATTGGCTAAGTGTAGAACATGCATAGCCTGTTCTATCTAAGCTGTTCTGAAAAACTTGAGTAGTTTATGACATATAATGCCTTAGAACATTAATGACACTTAGTCACTTTTATTTAACATGCCCGACTTGCTTACAAGATAAATAAACTAGTTTTCATCAAGAGGCCTGGTGAAAATGTCTGCAAGCTGTTCATCTGTGGAAATAAAACTTACCTCCACATTACCTTTCTAGATGTGATCCCTGATGAAATGATGTTTGACTTCTATATGCTTTGTTCTGGAATGAAATACTGGATTGTTGGAGATGGCTATAGCACTTGTATTATCACACAGAATAGGAGTCTTCCTATATACAAGTCCATAGTCTTCAAGCTGATGCTGCATCCATAGAATCTGCCCACAGTAGCTTCCAGCAGCAATATACTCAGCTTCAGCAGTAGAAGTAGAAATGAGTTCTGCTTCTTGCTACATTAACTTATTAACTTACCACCAATGAGTTGACACCCACCTATTGTTGCTTTTTCTGTCTAGCCTGCAGCCTTCAAAATCAGAATCTGAATATCCTGTTAGCTCAAGACTTGAGTCTTTGAGATACCAAAGACCTAAACCTGGTGTACCCTAAAGGTATCTGAAGATTCTTTTTACAACAGCTAGATGTGATTCTTTAGGATCAGCTTGAAACCTAACACGTAAACAAGTAGCAAACATAATATCTGGTCTACTAGCAGTTAAATATACCAAGTTCCCAATCATGCCTCTGTAAGCTGTTACTGAAACAGCTTTGCCACTGGCATCAGCATCCAACTTTACATTGGTTGCCATTGGGGTTTTGATAGGAGAACTTTGATCAAAGTTAAACTTTTTCTAAATATCTAAAGTGTACTTTCTTTGATTTATGAAAATTCCATTTGAGGTTTGTTTAACCTGTAATCCTAGAAAGAAAGTAAGTTCTCCCATCATACTCATTTCATATATTGATTTCATGAGTAGTGAAAAATTCTTGCATAACTGCTCATTGGTAGAACCAAATATTATGTCATCCACATAAATTTGAACAAGCACAATATCAGGCTTCACCTTCTTTATGAACAATGTGGTATCCACTTTACCTATGGAATAACCATTACTCATAAGGAAATCAGTTAGAGTGTCATACCAGGCTCTAGGGGCTTGTTTTAGACCATAGAGGGCTTTGTCCAACTTATAGAAAAAACTTGGGTGATGTTCATTTTCAAAACCTGGAGGCTGCTTGACATACACTTCGTCTTGCAGCTTTCCATTCAAAAATGCACTCTTTACATCCATTTGAAATACCTTCATACTCTTGTGGGCAGCGTAGGCTAGAAAACAAACGAATTGCCTCTAACTTGGCCACTGGAGCAAATGTTTCATCATAGTCAATGCCTTCTTCCTCTCTGTAGCCTTGAGCAACCAGTCTAGCCTTATTTCAAATAACATGACATTGCTCATCCATTTTGTTCCTGAAAACCCATTTGGTGCCAATTATTGTTTTTCTTTAGGAGCAGGGACCAGCTTCCATACTTTGTTTCTCTCAAACTGATTGAGCTCTTCTTGCATGGCAGTGATCCAATTGGCATCTTTCAGTGCTTTATCCTCTTTCTTAGGCTCCATCAGGGACATAAAGCTAGAAAACATAAAAAAGTTTCCTAAGCTGTCCCATCTTGTTTGCATCCCTTTGTTGATGTCACCAATTATTTGATCATTTGGGTGACACCTGATCCACTTAGGATCTTGCCTCAATAAATATTCTCCTGAGTTATTTGCATCTTCAACAGGTCCTGTTGAGCAGCTTTCAAGATTTTCATTCACACTGTTATCTTGAGCCTGTTCACTTGTTGAACATAACTCTCCCTTGTTGAACATATCAGCAGAAGATCCAGGAAAATCAATATTGATTGGTTCAGGATATGGTGTTGTAATTATGTCAGTACACTTATTCACACAGGGTGTATCAAGATAGTCATCATCATGTCCATTGTGGTTAACTGGTTCCACTCTGGGTGTAGTGGAAGATTTTGAGGCCTATTCTTCATTAATGGAATGCATGAGATCATCTAAGCTGAACTCTTTTGAAACTGATTTAGGAACAACTTTGGTAGAAGCATTCCTAGACTTCTCAAAGGTGACGTTGATAGATTCATCTATCACCTTTCTTTTGTAGTTGTATACTCTGTAGGCTTTGGAGATAGTAGAATATCCAACAAACACACCTTCATCAGCTTTGGGTTTAAATTTTGCCAGCTGGTCCCTCTGATTCAGAATGAAGCAGGGACATCCAAACACATGGAAATAACTAATGTTTGGCCTTCTCCCTTTGATTAACTCATAGGGAGTCTTGTTGAACCTTTTCACCACCAAGGATCTGTTTTGGGTGAAGCAGGCAGTGTTGACAGCTTCAGCCCAGAATGACGAAGGTAAACCTGATGCACACAACATGGTTTTAGCAGCTTCAATGAGAGTTCTGTTTCTCCTTTCAGCAACTCCATTTTGTTGTGGAGTTCTTACAACTGAAAATTTTGTGAAATCCCTCTTTCTTCACAGATGTCCTCAAGAGTACTCTTTCTGAATTCAGTACCATGATCACTTCTAAGCTACTTAACTTGAGCAGAGTTCAGCATGTCCATCTTTTTGATAAATCCAATGATTTCTCTAGCAACCTCACCTTTGCTCTTTAGAAAGACCACCCATGTAAACCTGGAGAACTCATCAACCATTACTAGAGTGTATCTTCTACCTCCTAGACTTGGGACACTGACTGGTCCAAAAAAGTCCATGTGGATTAAGAAGAGAGGAGTATCAATAGAGAAATTATGCTTAGATTTAAAGATGTTTTTCTCTGCTTGCCTTTCTCACAAGCTGTGCAGAGTTTATCCTTAACAAAGGTTATAGAAGGAAAACCTGTTACCAACTCTTTCTTACATAGTTTGTTAATATTCTTGAAGTTCAGGTGTGATAGCCTTTTTTGCGATAACCAGTTCAGGTCTATGTTGCTTCTGGAGATAAAACAGGTTTCAGTTGTGGGATCAACAGATTTTATGTCCACAACATATACACCTTTCTTCCTTTGTGCACACAACACAACTTTGCCTTGGGAATCCAATATGTAACCCAAGTGCTCATCAAAGTTAACCTTGTAGCCAGCATCACACAGTTGACTTATGTTTTAGCCCAGACACATAGGCTAATCTTTTGAATACATCAGCACCAGCTTGAAGAGTTCCATATCCTTCTGTGGATCCCTGTACATTGTCACCAAAGGTGACTTTTGGCCCTTTTTCGGGCCTGAGATCACTCAGCAGATCCTTACAACCTGTCATATGCCATGAGCAGCCACTGTCCAGGTACCAAACCTAGGATGGTTGTTTGTCTTGTAGAGTGTGATGGGAAAATATTAGTTATTTTTAGGGGGAACTCATCATAGGGATGAGTTCTCATAATTCATCAACATTTGATGATGGACCAGTGATATCCACACTAATATTCCCTATTTGGATTGTATCAGCTTGGATACTATCCTCATTGACCATATTACTTCCAACACTGCTTGTTTTAGCAATGATGGAACTAGCAGAGTCAACAGGGTCTTTAGCCATATGTGTCTTCTTCCCACACTTATAACATTTTCTCTTTTTAGCCTTTTTGGAAGAAGTACTTCCAGAAAATATTTTGAATCATTTTTGTTGATCCTTTCAGTAGGTTTAGCAAACTTATTACTATTTTTGGAAGAATCAACAGTTTGGGTGGAAGGCACAATGGCAACATGTTTGCCTGTATCCTCTTTCCTCTTTGGACAAATATCAAATACAGGTAGCTTGATTGGCCTTTGACCTTCCACAGGTTTAGGAAACTCATTCCCAAAATTCTCAGGTTGCGCAATGACTTTTCCTTTGCCCTTACTGAGATGTGATGGATGTTGCCTATCAACATAATCACTGCTTTTGGTTTTGAAAGACTTACCTTCATTTATAACCAATTTGCCACTATGATTTAAAAACTTATTTGAAATCACAGCAGATTTGCTTTCAACATGAGACTTACTCCTGTTGAAAGCAGGCTGCTTACCTTTTGAAAACTTTTTCTCAAAATGTTCAGCATTAAAAGGGTTGACAGGTTTCTTCCCATTAGCATTAGATCCAGAACCTGTCTTGTTGACAGGTTTAATGTCCAAAGATGCAGGTTGAACTTGTTTTCCCTTCTTTTGTTTGTGTCAACCGGTTATGCACTTAGCAGGCTGATTTGATGGAGAACACATTCCATTATCAGCTTTTGGAGCTTTTTCACACAAGCTGTCAGTATTTTGAGGCCTGACAAACCTATTTGTTGAGACTAGCTTACCATTGACTTTCTGGATGAAGGTGCTTGGAAGCTCACCAAGAGTGGATAAGTCATTTTTCAGTTTATTTATCTCAACAATTAAAGCTGCTTTGTCAAGATCCCCTCCAAGATAGGCTTGGATTTGAGCAGGGATCTGTTGACTGATACAATGGCTGACTTTTTGTGCAGATTGGCACCAAGTGTCAACAATCTTTTGAAGCTTTGCATGTTTTGTGTCTGTTTCTCTCTATTCTTCTGATAAAATGGAATTGATGTGTTTTAATTCATCAAGTTCAGTTTCCAACTTATGGAAGCTGTCCAGTTTACTAGTTTTTATTTCAAGATCAGTTTTTAGCTTGGAGATTTCAGACAACAAAACATTGTGCTTCTCAATAGCAGCTTTTAGATCAACAAGCAGGTATTCAAACATTTTAACTTTTTCATCAGAACTGTAAGCCATAAAGTTTTGTACCTTGTACATCATTGTTGGATTCCAGGCATCTAAGCTGCTGAGGGCTTCAGCTTCAGCCAGGTCTTGTTTGAAGATGCTTGTTGATGGGACATCAGTGTTGGCCATCAAACAGTTGTTATCTTCTTCTGAAACACCCCGTTCTAATAACGTGGCGCTTTTACTATAATTCTGCGACATATACCTCAAAATCCAATATAACAAAATTTATCTAAATTCAAACCTCAAATTTAGTGCATAATAAACTAGACCATAACATTCAGAGTACGCAAAAATAATTAATCTAGTTATTACAACCAAATTGAAAGTCTAGGGATCTACCCATCCCAATTACAATTTTAGCAATAATAACAAAAAAAAAATATGCAGAAGTCAATCTGATACCACGAGCTCTCAAACCCTTGACCCTGAAGCAGGTGCTTTCCCCTTATCAACTAAACCTGAAAAATTGCCCCCACAACCGGGGTAAGCCGTCGCCTAGCGAGTAACAGATTTAATAGCACGAATAAACAAGAATAATATGAATGATACAAGTATCGGCACAAATTCAACATGTGTAGCACCCGGCCTTCCCAGCAGTGCGTCCACGAATAGGTAGTCTGTGTAGCATCCGGCCTTCCCAGCAATGCATACACAGTAACACAGCTTGCGGCACTCCCGACTTACAGCGTATAAAAATAACATGCAGCCACACAAGCATGCAATCACCACATAAATACACAATATGCATACCGGGGAAAATAAGGGTTATCATGTAACAACTCAGGGTAATGAAATAAATAGCATGTATCAAAGACATCATGATAGCGAAATGAATAAGCATGGTAAAGGAAATAAATCAGATAACCAGTACAAACATATCATAAATGATCATTCATGAAATTAAATCAATTACTCACAGTGCTCGCAAATCCGTACTCGCCAAACGACAACTCGATATCCACTGAAAGCACTTATCAAGAGCCACACGTCTCAACTAAACCACTAGAGTCCTGATATAAAAGTATATTGCCTATTTATCAATATCCTTAACTTAATAATTTAAAATGTCCGATATTCAATTCCATTTATTAATTTAATATTTGAGTGATTAATTCGGTGTACTTCTATTTATTAGTTGTTATATTAAAAGTCGACATATATAAGTTTCAACTTTATTTAATTTATTGACGATATAATAATCAATCTATAACAATTTATAAAAATCTATCGATAAAATTTCTATAATCTTACCGATCAATTGCCAAATTCATTTAAGTTAATCCAACGAAATCCAATTAATAACCCAATTATGATAAAAAATATTAATTGAAATTGCACCAACTTGATTAGAACAACTAAATTATGTTACATATGGAATATTTAATTCTATCTATTAGTTCCTATTTCAATTTAGTGAAAATTCAATTCCATTAATAGTTCTTAAATCTAGATTACTTTATTAAATTAATTAAATGGGTCATCAAATATAATTCTTTTTTTAAATATAACCAATTTATTTATGTGCATATAATAACCCAAACAATATTAATATAGCTCA
The DNA here is from genome assembly GCA_020465985.1 of Centrapalus pauciflorus. Lineage (NCBI taxonomy): Eukaryota > Viridiplantae > Streptophyta > Magnoliopsida > Asterales > Asteraceae > Centrapalus > Centrapalus pauciflorus. The sequence goes on along the minus strand of JAANYP010003659.1, from coordinate 166,602 downwards.
TATTACTTTATTAAAACAACCCAACAACAATCCATTTAAACTAAAATTTTCTTGTTAACCTAATTTAAATTTAAATTTGAAAAGCCCAATTTTTTTTACAAGAAGTCCAAATCAGAATTTAAAAACTAAAATTAAAGGTCCAAAAAAATCCTTAACACTTTGAGAAATAAAGCCCAACCCAAAAAAAACTTAACCTAGTTATAATAATTAAAAGAAATAATTAAATAAAAAAATAAAATCAACCCAAATGGGTTTCTTCCCTTACGCATACAACTAAAAGGGAAACAAAGAAATGGAGGTTCTTGATGCTTGTTCTCTCCCAGACGCTAACAGAAAAGAAAAGGGAATTGCAGACAGCGCCGGCGGCCGGCCAGGGAAGTTTCCGGCGCCGACCGAGTTATCACCCCACACGACACACTCACATCTCTTTTACTCTCTCTCCCTCTCCCTCTCGGTGCATCGCAGACCCAGAAACTGTTGAGAAGAGCAGACAGCGCAGGCAGCGGCGCCGCCGCTGCTGCCACCGGCCACACACCTCTCTTAACCCTCTCTTCTCTTTCTCGATAGGCACTCAAAAACAGGGAGGACATCACACGAGGGGTAAAAAAAAACAGAGGTGACTCAAACAACAGCCGCCGCTAGCGGCGGTGCCGCCGCCGGCAGCCTCTCCGGCCGGAACCCATACCATTCACACACTCTCTATTTCTACTCCTATTTTCTTTTGATTTTACTCATAAATTTGCTAAAATAAATAAACCCATTAAATCACTATAAAAGATCATAGAAAACTTTTAAATCTTGACGATGAATCAATATTTGTTGGTTGTTCATTTTTCAGATTTATAAATAATATCTATACTCATTTTTATAAACTCAAACATGAACCAAAACTACATACGGAAATTTGAGTTTAGGTTGAATTGATTGTTTACCTCAAGTTTAAGAGTGTTGATTTGATGATGATGATGATTGTTGATCCAACTATAAAGTCCAGCCCAAGTTTCTTTAATATTTTCAGAATGTGTGTGTTCTTGATGTAAATATGATATTTGATGGTGAAAGGGTTTTGGGTTTAATATACATATATATAGAGAAGTGTATGTAAAAAAGGTTGGATGATGATGATGTTTAGGCATCCATGCACAATCATTTTATTTTATTTTATTATTATTATTATTTTTTTATACACTATATTCATTTATGCATTTAATAGTTTCTTATATATATATATATATATATATATATATATATATATATATATATATATATATATATATATATATATATATATGTGTATGTATCAAGAATATGATGGTGATTTAAATCATGTTTTCTCGAATAAATATTTAAATTAAACGACTAAAATTAAATTAATTACCTCAAAATTAACGGGTGTTACATCTTCATCTGAAGATGAGTCAGATTCCTCCCAATCACATGTCTCAGCCATGAGTCCCTTTTGCTTGTTGGAAGCCACTGAGTCTTCCAACTTCCTCAGCTTAGCCATGGCCATTAGGTACTTAACCCTCTAGCCATCGGCCCCGTTTGTCTTGAGTGGTTTGGATGATTGACCAACTGCTTTAGACACACAGTCAGCAGCTATATGGCCAGTTTTGCCACATTCAAAGCACTTAGCCTTAGTTTTATCAAATGTCTTCTTTTTGATGGCACCTGACTTCTTCTGCAGCATTCTTCCACCAAACCGATTCTTGTTGAACTTCTTGATAAGCATTGCAATCGTTTGCTCATCATCTAGTTCAACAAGATCTTCACAGTCTTCTTTTTCAGAAATTTCTTCCCTTTCATCATCAACCTGTTGATCAGATTGTGTGAACACATCACACATCTGACCAACAGGTTGTCTCACACTGGCCACTAAGGCAACACCTCTCTTAGACATTTCCAAGGCATTTCTTTTCTGTTGCCTTGACTGGTCATCATTTATTAAGGATCCATACAGATTTACAAGATCCAATACCTTTGACGGTGCCTAAATTTCTTAAGATAGTAGAAAAATAATTCCATTCTTCAGGCAGAATGTCCAAGAACTTGTTCACCAGAGTCAAGCTGTCCTTAGTGATCCCAATAGCTTTGAGATCATTGATTTGAGCAGTTAACCTGGTATAGGTTTCTGTGAGAGACTCCTTTGGCTTTGCAAAGAAGAGTTCATACTGTCTAACAAGATTGTTGATCCTGTTATCCAGTGTGATAGTGGGGCCATCATAGACGGTACACAAAGTATCCCACATCTCCTTTGAAGTCTTCATTTTCTCAACCTGTTTGAACACATCATCAGGAAGAGAAATGACCAGATTGTTCCTGGCATTTGCATCAAGAACAACTATCCTTTTGTCTTCATCAGACCATTGAGGTTTGGCCTTCTCAAAGGTTCTGATCTCAGGGGCAACTCCTTCAACAGCAGGAGTGATAGTAGTAACAGAGGTTAGCACATAGGGACCTTTCGTTACTATCTCTAGCAGTTGTACATCCAGATTCTCTAAGTAGAGCATCATTCTGCACTTCCAACCAGAGAAGTTTTGATGATTGAACTTGGGGGGTTTGGTCATAGAACCATTGTCATAGTAAGAGGATGAACTGGCAGCACTGTTGTCCATGGGAAAGTAGGGAGAATGAGAGATCTAGAGTTAACACACACTCTATCTGCTTTGGTACCAGTTGTAGGTCCCAAAAGGTTTCCCTAGTGAATTGTTCTAAGCTGTAGGGGGGGGGGGTGAATACAACAAATTAAAACTCAACACTCTTTTATCAATGTTTGTGTATATTATTAACAAGTGTTAATTACAAACAAGCTTGACTGCGGAAAGGTTCAAGCTGAGATGACAGATACAACAGATGTTTAACTAATCTAAGACACACTCAGACTAGATACAATGCACACACTCACTAGGATGAACTCACTGATGTTACAAGACACAAATGGACAACTTGAATAAGAACAGCTTGGACACATGTTACTGTTTTATTCAAGCAGACTTGCATGCATGGAAAAACACACTTCAATGCACGATCTGAATTTCACACTCTTGGTTCTCTCACAATCCTTAGAAGCTTTTCTTTATACTCTCACTGAGAATCTCAGTGAAGCTTCTTCATTGGACGATGTGATAGTGGGATGTCTTTCCAAAAAGACTAAACAACTTTTCTGCATATTCTGAAAAAGCAGACTTGTCTTCATGTGACAGAATCTTTGTCTTTTTTCTTTTTGTCTCTGTTGCATAAGGGCTTTAACCAAAAGATGAATGTCAACTTTGCATCTTTCTTCTTTTGTTAAGCCATTTTGATATAAGAAATGGTTTGTCACCCATTTCAAATATCTACTTTGTCTTCATGTAACAGAACAGCGTAGGCAGCTTTAGCATCTTCTGTTTTCCACTTTGTCTTCGACTTTGCTAACTGATCTTGTAGTCTGAAACAGTACATGAGGACTTGGAAACATATTCCATAAAGTGTTTAGCCTGTTCACAAAGAACAGAACACTTAGAATTTGTCCAAGCTGCTCAACAGAATAGAGCAGTGTAGACAGTTTATGTCCAGCCTGTTCAGCAGACAGAACAGCTTGGACTATCTGCCTTTGTTGCAACGAATGCAACAGGGTAAACAGCTTTGACTTCTATTGCAAATCACTTTTCAGGTTTCAATAAGGCATTAACAGGCCTTAAATTATACCTTCAAGTGCATCAAACAGGTTTATTAAAAATCTTCCCTCAAGATGTAGAGCAGGTTTGACTGAGGCCTTTTTGTGCCTAACAATTACATTATTAGCTGTAAGGTCTTGACTCTACTGATCGATCTCGACGCGACACCATCCAACGAGTGCGGAATCCTCGTTAGCGGCTTGACGGTAAGATCACACTCACGGGAACACAGAGACTACCACGGTGCTAGACGAACGACCCTACACGATGATTCTCTCCGAAACTACTCTCTGTAAACTTGCAAGTTCGAGATCACCCTTTTGCTTAATCGCTCTGAAATTCTACAAAAGTCTTATAATTAATCGAATTAACCCTTAGTTATACTGACATATTCGAGTTTGTCTAGGACAAATTCGAATCAGGCCCAAGGCCCATTCGAATTTGTCCTCATGACAAATTCGAATTTACCTTAATGACGAATTCGAATTTCCCTCAAATTCGAATTTCACATATCAAACTTATATTTGAACTTATGTTTTAACTTATGTTTGAATTTATCTTTGAACTTTATGTTTGAACTTCTTGTAATATATTACACCAAGTTCAAACATACAATCAATCAATATCAAACAAGCATAATCACATATATCAAACACTATTCAATATTCAATACCAAGTTACTTGAGTTACACAAAATGCTAACAAAACTTAGACTGCTATCGTCAGACAGAGTGTACTAACAGACTCCTCCTTGACGATAGCTTCTAATTATTTACATTTTGACTAAGTACTTGGATCATAGATACTACTACCTGCATGTAGACCTATATCTATACATATTCTTACTATCCTCTGGAACTTCCTGGCATCAGATCTCCATCCTTCGTGGAAGAAGATAGGCTGATCATGAAGCTTTTTCAGGTCGTCCTTTGATAGATTTATTAAGTGCAGTGGATCATACACTTTCAAAATAACTTTGTCCTGTGCATCCTCCATTATAGCTTCAGCGGTTTCATTATCGAGATACCACCATTTCATGTTACTTAAAACATTTTGTGGCATAGATCTCATTGGCACCTTCTTCAAGCATCTTACAGGTTTATGTACCATTCTGGCCCATGGCCTACATGTATGCGGATCTATTCTTGACTCGTCCTCGACTCTCTTCCCGGTTCTTGGCTTTAGTCTCTCAAATTTTCCTGACCGACCCTCTTTTCTTATAATCTTTGCAATCACTTCAGCATAAGGGTCGTCACCAATATTGATCAACTCCTTCCAAGCTAACTCTTTCACTTCAACCTTGGGCAGTGTGTTGAATACTTTCAGTGTTCGCCTTAAGTATTGAAGGCCGTCTCTCCTTTTCATTATAAATAGATGCAGTTCTCTGTCAAAGAACCAGCTTATAATTCGTCCTGAGAGATTTTCTGAGCCCGAAACTCTCATTCTTTTCTTCATCTTCGACTCGGTTTTCTTCTCTTCTTTTCTGAACCACAAATTCATCAATTCAGCCCTCGATGGCTCTTTCTCAGCTTCTTCAAGGACAAAATCTTCGACCGAGGCTATTTTGATTTCATCAATATCAATCACATTGTGATTGTCTCTTACATATAACTCCGTGATAGGTTGTGAGTTGATAATCACTTCATAGACATTATCGTCCTCATCCTCTATCACTTCGTCATCGGATCTCCAATCAATTATTTTCTCCGGTACGAATTCCCCTTCCTCCAATTCCTCTATCTCATCCTCAAAATCAAATTCCATCACTTCTTCCTCAATATCTTTCAGCGCATCTATCATTTCGCTCTCAAAAGCTCTTGAGGAACCAGCTTGACCTCCTTCACCTCATTCAACACCAGTCTGACTTGGCTCCCCCTGAACTTCGGCGTGTTGAGCAGCTGAAAAATCTACTGGCTCACTGTCTTTTGATGCATCAGGATCATTGCCTTCGTCATCCTTTCTCAACTCCTCAGAATTCCTGCAACTGATCTCCCCCTGAGCCTTTAGGTTTTTCATTAATTGCTCAATAAGGGATCTCATAGTGCAGACCTCTGCAGCCTGGTCGGCGACGAATATCTTCATCTCAAGATTTTCTTTATCGATATTTGCATTGTGTGCTTGAAGTTCGCCGACGGCTTTCGTAAGTTGAAATATTTGGACTTGTTGGAAATCAACCTTTCTTCTGGGTTCAGAAAACCTTTGGTTGTCAGTGAAGGTGGATGAGGTTGATGGTATGGATGTAATAGGTGTCGGGATGATTGGTGGTGGAATTGGTGATTGAACAGGTGGTGGTGGTGGAATGGATGTTTGAGTTGATGGCTGAGCGGTTGGAATTTCAGGCTCAGAAGCAGAGGTAGATGAAGCTCCCTGCATTAATCGATGCCTTTTGGCCCTATGCTTAGGCAACAAAGGAGCAGTCTCTTCAATCTCAAAGTCAGAGTCATCGTCAACGGAATCTCTCGATGCTCTTCTCTTTGCTGCCTGTTCATCAATAACCACTACTCTGGATCCATATCTGCCCATTCGGACAGCCAGATCTTCTATCTCTTCTGCTGCTGCTTCTTCAGCTACTTCTTCTATTTCAATCTCTTCAGCCTCTTCTGACTCAGATTCAGATGAGGTCACAACTTGACCCTCTACCTCAGGTATATATTCATCTATTTGGCGCAGAATATCTTCTTCTTCTACTGGCGGCTCCAGAATATCTCCAACAAGCTCAGTCGTAATCTCTTCATTTGCATGCGAGCCTTGAGCCCAAATCTCTTCCAACGTTTCCACCCGTGGATCGATTACGGGGGCTACACTTGAAGACCCGCAACGTCCGTTGACGGACCTGCCTCTACTGACTCCTGTACTCTGCTAGCTGAAGGCCTTGTAGCCTGAGTTTGTCTAACTGGAGCTCTCTGCCTCCTTCTTTGTTGCTGAGGCCTCTGTTGTTGTTGTTGTTGTTGTTGTTGCTGCGGCTGCTGCTGTAGTTGTACATCTCCAGCCCAATTTGCACCTTCCGGGGCTTGAAAATCAGGATTCACCACAGCACCAAAAAGTGGTGCATCTACGGGTCTAACCAACTCACCCCTACGGGCATAATGTGCTTGGCAATCCGCAAAAATCCTCTTGTCGATCACTGCAACACTTTGAATCTCTGGCAATTGCGGCATATTTGGCAATAAATGTTTGATCAGAATCATCACGAACCTAGGATACATCAAAAATTTTTCTCTTGCTGGAGCTGTTATTTGGTGAACAAACTCCGCAAAGAACATTTCAGAATAACTGAACTTCTGGTTGTAGACCAACGCTATCATCGCCGATTGCATCTTCGAGACGATGTAATCAAAACCGGCTTTCTTCGGATGGAAGCACACCATGAAGACATGAGCTAGATATCTCCATTGCCCAATTAAACCACTCTTCATATACGACGCCTTTGCCACATCAAGACCATAACCCATTCTTAAAAATGCAGCTTGCCTAACTTCCAATGGAAAGTCTATTGGTCCAGCTTCTTGCTCGGTAGTTCCTAACTGCAAAACTCTACGCAACACATCTGCTGAGAACATGAGGGGTTGCCCGCCTATTCTTGTCCTTAACACTATCGGAGTAACTGTGCAGTCGACCTGCAGATGATCCTAAAATTGCCTGACGTAGGGCAGTACTATCTGCACATTGTGCGAAAGGGCATAATACACCCTTGAAGCAGCCAAAAAATCCAGCATTTGGCGATATGCCTGAGCATCAAGCAGCTCACGGTCTGGTGACACGACCATATTATGCTTTTGGATAAACGCTCTAGCCGCCATATCTGCACAATAAAGTATACAATTTATTAGAATGGACAAAATATAAAATTAAACTTGTTTAAATTTAAATTTGTTTTATTTTGAACTTATGTAAGTTCAAAATCCAACACATATGAATTTCTACAAGTTTGATTTAAAAATTATCCAAACATTTCGATTTTAACAGCAAATTCGAATAACATGTTCGAAACAAACCCTCATTCGAGTTTATTGGTATGTTCGAATTTAGTGACAAATTCGAAACAAAGAACAAACTCGAATGTCGGCAATTTAAAATCAAAACTCCAAGATTTAAACCATTTTTGACTTAGAAAATCACATACATAAGTCCTAATAGGTTCTAATCGAAGATATTTGCCACCTATTTGAAGTTTCACCAGTTCAAACTTTGAGATTTTGAATTACAAAGTTCACACCCTTAAAACCTCAAAATCGGTCTATTTTGGCACAAATTGGGTCTAAAACATCCTAAATCTTGTATAATAATGTTGATTATACCTAGATTTGGTACTATGCTCGAACACAAACGGACAAAATCTCGACAAATAGTAGAAAACTCGAAGGCGACAAACTCGAAGCAACAAAGTCGAAATCTCTCTGAACAAACTCGAAGGGTTAAATTCGAATGTAGGTGAATAATGAATGTTCACTGTTGACCTATTTATACTAACCACCTTCGAATTTGTCTCCAATTTCGAATTTACTGCCAAATTCGAATGTATCATTCGACTTTGGCTTAAATTCGAAGATAACTGAAAATTTCAAAAATTTCGAAAATCTTTGAATTAAATTCAACTTTTTCAACTTTTCCAACTTTTTCGTGTAACGGAACAACTATGCAAAATTTATTTACACTAAGCACAAATTTTCACGCAATGTTTATTTATTCAACTCAAATGCATCCTCAGTATCTTTGACCTTTTTCCTAAATAAAATAAAATAAAATAAAATAAAATAAAATAAAATAAAGTAAATTAGAATTTTTGAACAAAATTCAAACTTAAACTAATCTACACTATTTTTAAAGTTACATCCTAAACTTAATACTAACAGAATATTTTTGGCGAGTATAGTCAAAGAAAGGTTCAATCAGATAGCGATGTCAAATACGCACTTTCAGTATCTTACTTTCACACTTAGGAATTTTTGATTCCTTTGATTGTTTGTTGTGACATACATTTCTAGATGATTGTTGGTATTATGTTCCCTTTAAACATGTTACATTTTGGAGTATCTCTTGGCCTTTTTATTTATCAAGAAATTACCCTACGTGACTCATACATAGACATACTTTTATGATCAAGGCATACACACAATGATTATAACTTTTCGGTATTGCAAACTTTCTTTAAAAGGCAAACGTCGGACACAGGTCTGTATTCACATACAACAAAGTGTCTTAGTTTGTCTTAAAGTTTATTTTTAAAGCTAGCAAGGCAGCGGTGACAGGTCTGTACCGACGTACAACAAAGCGACTTATCTTGCTAACTCGAGTCAAACCATAGGCAACTGGTCTGACTTACGTACAACAGAGTTACTTGTCTTGACTCTCAACTCAGTAATTTTTCAATTTTTTCCATTTTTTTAAGATGTATCTGATGTTGCTATACATCTCCAGAAAGTTTGCATACCTCATTTAGAATCAATGTCTGTATGTCTCTAACATAAAAATTAAGACCATTTGGTCATACGTCTAAGTTAGTGACACGTCTGACTTTTTCTTGAATATTTTATTAGCCTTGAGACTACCTATATGTATTATGCCTACCAACATATCAAACTAGATAATGTATAACACTTGGAATTTTAGGTGCATTATGTGTGAAAGCTTAACACTTAGAGATTGTAAAGACTGTGCTAATTTTCGTCAGTTTGATCCTATGAATCAAAGACTTAACTCATTTTCTGATATTCTCTTTTTTTGAATTTTTTATGGTGTTCTCTCTTTTTTCTTTTGTTTTTCATAAATAAGAATAAGAAAATAAAATAACCTACTAACTTACTATAAAACGAAAATATCCTAAGCTACTAACCTTACCATAAAAAGAAAGAAACTCTACTCCTATAAAAGGAAATAAAGTCTATTAAGGTCAATTTACTCTGGATTACGCATTCCATTTAGTTGAACTAAATACTCAAACCGTGACTTATCAAAAGATTTGGTAAATAGATCTGCACTATTATCATCCGTTGCAACTTTTACCAGCTTGATTAAGTTCTTTTCAGCACAATCACGAATAAAGTGGTGTCTTATGTCTATGTGCTTAGTTTTACTGTGTTTAACTGGATTATTTGTTATTGCAATAGTTGACTGGTTATCTATCCTAATAGGAGTATGAGTATAAGTCAAACCGTAATCCTGCAATTGTTGTTGTATCCACAGAACCAGTGAACAGCAACTACCCGCAGCTACATATTCGGCCTCGCACGTGGACACGGCTATTGAAGTCTGTTTCTTGCATTGCCAGGAAACGAGCCTCCCTCCAAGGAACTGGCAACCTCCAGTTGTTGACTTGCGATTCAAGATGCATCCTCCGTAGTCTGAATCCGTGAATGCCTCCAATTCCAGATTGCCCTCCGCGTGATACCAAAGTCCCAGCTTCGGTTTCGACTTGAGGTATCTTAGAATCCGCTTCACAGCTTTCATGTGCATGTCCTTTGGATTAGCTTGAAACCTAGCACAAATACACACAACAAACATTATATAAGGTCTTGAAGCAGTTAAATACATGAGTGACCCAATCATGGCCCGATATAACGTCGGATCCACATCGGTATCACTTTCTGTACCCGGTCCGAGATTGTGATTCACTTGAATCGGCGTGCTGAAGTGAGCTGTCAGCTTGGTTCCTTCCATCCTGAAGTGCTCTAAGATGTCATAGACATACTTCGTCTGATGAATAAACACGCCCTCCTTCCTCTGTTCGACTTGCAAACCCAGAAAGAAGTTTAACTCACCCATCGCACTCATCTCAAACTTTGACTTCATCACCTTTTCAAAATCTGTGCACATCTGCTCGTCTGATTATCCAAAAATGATATCATCGACGTACACTTGTACCAAGATGAAATGTTCACCTTTTCGCTTCACGAACAACGTACTATCTATTCTCCCTCTTTCAAATCCGTTGTCTAAAAGATGGTTGGATAGAGTCTCGTACCACGCCCTCGGTGCTTGATGTAATCCATACAAAGCCTTATCTAATCGATACACTCTGTCTGGATATTTCGGATCTGTAAACCCAGGCGGCTGTTCCACATACACCAGTTCCTTCACTTTCCCATAAAGGAAAGCACTCTTAACATCTAGCTGATAAACATTAAATCCTTTGAAGGAAGCAAAAACTAGAAACAAACGGATTGCTTCAAGCCTTGCCACTGGCGCGAACACTTCATTGTTATCGATTCCTTCCTCTTGGTTGAAACCCTTTACCACAAGTCTTGCTTTGTTGCGAGTGACTATACCCCGATCATCTCTCTTGCACTTAAAAACCCATTTGGTTCCTATTGCAACTTCTCCTCGAGGTAACAGAACTAACTCACACACTTCTAGTTTCCTGAACTGTGACAGTTCTTCCTGCATCGCTTCAACCCAAGAGTTGTCTTTTAGTGCCATCTGCACATTTTTTGGTTCTACTTGCGAGATGAAACATGAGTAGAGGCAAGTATGAAAGGCCTCGGAGTCATTGATCATCGAGAACAACACTGTGTTTTTATTCAAACTACTCCTAGTCCTCACACCAGCATTAGGATTTCCTATGATACTCTCAATAGGATGATTCTTATTAATCCTAGATGTCTCTATCTCGTCAACTCTCAGATTATCTCCCAAATTTGATCCTATCTCTCCTAATGGGGGAACGACTTCAGACTCCACATTATCATCCTCATGGACACTGTCGTCAGAGTTAGAATTTGTTGTCTGATTTTCGTCTGTAGGCACTTCAGAATCATTTTGTTCCGGAGATCTATCTTCAGTTGATGTAGGCTCGGATGTTGATGGAAAGGTGGTCCTCGGAAAACTTTGACCCTCGTCATTCAAGTTTAATGACGACATGTCCTGTTCGATTGTACCTGCATTTCCATCCAAAGGAATGTTAAATGACTCAAACAATTTGTCGTAATCAAATATCCATTCCGGACCTGTTTGGGGTTCATGTGTATAACTTGTGACTTCAATGTTATACACAATCTCTACTGTACCATTAGATTTGTTAAAAACCCGTTTGTTTGGTGAGTTCGACACATAACCTAGGAAGTATCCTTCGTCAGCCTTTTCACCAAACTTAGGTTGATGCTTTGTTTTCATTAATGTACATGATACCCCAAAAGGTTCGAAACCAGTTAAATTTGGTGGCCTTTTATTCAAAATTTCATAACAGGTTTTGTTCAATGATTTGACATTAAGGACCCGGTTTAAAACATGGCACACGGTATTCACTGCCTCCCCCAAAATGTCAAGAAACCTAGGATGTTGCTTAGGAACATGAAGAACACGAAGAACACCCCAAAGGCTCTGATACCACTTGTAAGGTCTTGACTCTACGGATCTATCTCGACGCGACACCGTCCAACGAGTGCAGAATCCTCGTTAGCGGCTTGACGGTAAGATCACACTCACGGGAACATGGAGACTACCACGGTGCTAGACGAACGACCATGAATGCCCCTACACGATGATTCTCTCCGAAACTACTCTCTGTAAACTTGCAAGTTCGAGATCGCCCTTTTGCTTAATCGCTCTGAAATTCTGCAAAAGTCTTTTAATTAATCGAATTAACCCTTATTTATACTGACAGATTCGAGTTTGTCTAGGACAAATTCGAAACAGGCCCAAGGCCCATTCGAATTTGTCCTCATGACAAATTCGAATTTACCTTAATGACAAATTCAAATTTCCCTCAAATTCGAATTTCACATATCAAACTTATATTTGAACTTATGTTTTAACTTATGTTTGAATTTATCTTTGAACTTTATGTTTGAACTTCTTGTAATATGTTACACCAAGTTCAAACATACAATCAATCAATATCAAACAAGCATAATCACATATGTCAAACACTATTCAATATTCAATACCAAGTTACTTGAGTTACACAAAATGCTAACAAAACTTAGACTGCTAGCGTCACACAGAGTGTACTAACATTAGCTCCCGTTCAGAATTTAAAAGTTCGGTTAAAAAGCTCGGTTGGTACAACATGCAATGATTAATATGTAACATTTGTAATGTTATATTCATGTGAATAATAGTCGGCCCGAAGGAAGCTTAATTGTAACAACCCAACTTTTGATCCAGTTATAATCTGTGTACTTTGAGAAGATAATGTAATTTTATTACATTAATTATTTTGTCTAATTTCATAGAATATGAAAATATTAAGTAAATTATATTTATGATTTTTAATTGTTAAAAGATAATTATAATAAAGAGATGTAAAATACAAAAGTTTAGTGGGTTAAATTACAAATATAACTATAATACATATATAAACCATTTTAATGGTCATTATTAACAATTAAGAGAATTGACACACTCTCTCTCTAACTTCTCTCTAAACTCTCGGCCAAATACACAAAACATCAAGAATTATCACAAATTTGCAATCAGTTGGAGAAATTAAAGTCAAGGGAGTTACAAATAGCAACAATCAACAACAAACTACAAAGAATTTGAGGTAAAATTCACTTTTAATTTCAATTCTTATAGTGTTTGGTTCGGTTTTGTGAGAAACCGAAACCAAGACTTTAAAATGTGAAGATTTGATATTGCATGTATAAAATTTTGATAGATTATGATGAATTGAATCAAATAAATGAAATAGAAACAAAATTTGATGCCTGGAGATCATCCAAATTATGTAGAAATCGGAATTTTTATGAAAAAAAAGAATGTTCTTGACAAAAATGATGAATTTTGGATGATCTTGATCAAAATATGATGTTATTAATAGGGAAATTAGTATAAAAACACTCAAATAATGATAATACATCAAAATATTTAGTTGCATGTCAATTTTAAAACTGTTTGGTGAAAATTAATAAAAATCCGTATGAATAAAGTGAAGAACACCAAAAACAAAAATCTGGAAATTTACTAAGTGAGTTATCCGAATTCGGATTACCCGAATTCGGATGGTGCCATATTTCGGACCTATACTTCGGTTCGGATGGTTCCCAATTTCGGATTTAACATTTCGGATGTGTCAATTCGGATATATTGGACCGAATTCGGATGGTCCATCTCGGTTGGGTCATGATCCGAATTCGGGTGTATATATTTCGGATGAAATCAAAATCGGGTCCCCAATTCGGATGTGTCCGGATCCGGATGATCCGAATCCGGATCCCAATCCGGGCTGATCCGAAATTTATGATCCGAAACCCAATTTTATGTATTAGAATGATTTGAGAATAGATAAGTTATCAGAATCAGATGAAATTTAAGATTATAAAGATTAAAAGACAAAAGATGACAGCCTTGATCAGACAAGTTATCAGATATCAGACCCAGATAAAATATCAGATTTAATGACCAAAAGATGATGAAAATTCCATGATAATGATAATGATATTGACATGAGATTTATATGATATAATTCTGGACAGGTTCAGTGAAATTCTGAACATAAAGACAAAGATTTTAAAAGATTTAAAGCGGGTCAGAGAATTGATTTACAGATTACAGATTGACAAAGATAAAATCCTGAGATAACTCAGGTGGCAGATTCATATATCTGTTTGACCAAGACCCAGACCTGTGAGTTATAGATATTCAGATTGAACATGCATAGATCCGGTTGAGATATATTGTTGCTGACAGATTTATTGATATTCACTTTATCAGCTGGAATGAGACCTGTGCACACCATGGATGGGTGTTGCCCAGTGAATCATGATAGCTATTTGATTATCTTTTCATATTGCATTTAATATTGCTTCAGACTTTGCTTTATGATTCATTGCTATCATGACTTCTAAGACATATGCTTACATCATTGATCAAACATTTGATAGAATTGATTCAGCTTGACTAGCCTTTATGGTCTATTGTTCTAGACCCGGCTATTTCACCAGTTCTAATGAACTTGGTAATGACCTCCGATGTTCCGCCATATTGACTTACTGGTAGCTAGCCCAGTATGTGGCTGATCCCCACGATTTAAGCGTGAGTGTGGCTTGAACATCATCCGATTCTATGATTCTATATCTCAATCATGAGGGCTGTAGCGGCAGCCAAGACATATCACGCTAGACTAATGATCCGCTTGACACGCATGTTGATATTGAAAATCTATAAACTCACTAAGCTTTGCTTACAGATGTTGCGTTAATATTTTACAGGAAAAGCCAAAGGAAAATCACCTGCAGGACCTAGTACTTAGGTCATTCAAGATCCAAGTTTTGAAGCTTTCTTAGACCACTACTCAACAAATCCTTTCGGTACTGATTGGAAGACATCAATTGTTGTGGATTTTGGGTAGACTTATGATGATTCTATGATGTAATAACTAGATTAGATATTACCCTTTTATAACTTTATTTTGAAATATGTAAACTTAAATCCTAATCTGTATGTACATGTAATTTTTAATTCCGCAATTAATTACCCTATCTTAGTATGGTTGATATCGTATTGCAATTTGTGGGACCTAGACTCTGAGGACTGCCCCGTAAGGGAAGGTCTTCACAGGATGGTATCAGAGCCCATAGTTTGAGTGAATCAAGTATTACGTGAGTATACTTGGTCTCAAACTGAAGCAATACATATGTATCAATCATTTAGGTGGTTTGAACTGAGATAGGATGTACAGACTATTAGGATGGGAAAAAGGGTACATAGATCTAAGTCTATAAACTGATAGTTAATTGATTTTAATTTTCAGTAGAAGATGTCAGGATCAGGATCAGATGATATTCCCAGCAACATGAATCCACAACAAATGTTTGAAATGATGCAACAACTCTTAGCCCAACACTCAGAACAACAGAACAAAATAATGCAAGAACAGTTTCGGGCCAGAGATGAGGCCGAAGCTAAAAGACGTGAAGAAAAGAAAAATAAGAGAAAAGAAAAGCAAGTCCAGACCAATGAATCTGATTCTGATAATTCAAATCCAGAAACCTAAATAGCTCAGCCAAAAGGCTGCAAATTTAAAGATTTTAAAGCCAGCGGTGCCCTGAACTTCGAGGGTACAGTTAATCCGATTCAGGCGATGGATTGGATTAGTCATACTGAAGAAATCTTCAGGATTTCTGATTGTTTAGATTCGAAGAAAGTAAGTTATGCGTCTGCACTATTTGTGGGAGCTGCTCGTGCCTGGTGGAAAACCCAGCGAAGTATCTATGGTGAGGAGGTGATTCAGACTTTAGAATGGGAGCAGTTTCTTGAAATGTTCAATGCAAAGTACTGCCCGATTGACCAACAAGATAAGATGGAGGTACAGTTGATGCAGCTGACTCAGGGAACGAAGACAGTTGATGAATACGAACACGAGTTTTCACGTCTATGCGGTTACTCCTCATATCAAGTAGCTACCGAGGAGAGAAAGATGAATAGATTTCGTGTAGGACTCAATCCAAGATACAGACATCCGATGAGCGCGATCAAATACAAGAGTTACTTGGAAATGGTAGAAGCGGCTAGACAAATTGAGCGAGGTTACTTAGAGTACGGCGATCAGCTTTATGCTCCGTCTACTAACCCGATGAATCCGTCTCCCCCAAAGAAACAGCGATTTGGCAGATTCTTTAAGCCGAATAAGTCTCAGTCCCAACAATCTCAGCATAGTTCACAACAGAAAGCACAAGCTTATTCCCTAACGAATGAACCACGATTCTGTAAGCGATGCCGAAGATCACACATGGGACTATGTAATCCGGATGACGTTACTTGCTTCGTGTGCAACATGATCGGTCATAGTAGTGAAGAATGTCCACAGCAAGGACGTGGATGTGCAAAATGTGGAAAAAGGGGACACTTTATGTATCAGTGTCGTAGCGGGTCGCGTTATCAGTCTCAGTCATCAGCTGGAGGGTCTACAGTTAAAAGTTCTGCTGCAACGCCGACTGCACGGACTCGAGCTTTTCAAATAACAGCAGAAGAAGCGAAAGAAACACCTGATGTGGTTACCGGTATGTTCTTACTTAACTCCATTCCTGCTAGAGTATTATTCGATTCCGGCGCCAGTCGTTCTTTTATATCCACATCTTTTGCACAAAGGCTACATAAAGCTCCATCAAAGCTTCCCATAATACTTGATATTGAGACAGCCAGTAACAATTTCGTTATGGCTGAATCTGTCTACCGAAACTGCACTCTGCTCGTAAATAACATCGTATTCAACCTCGATCTCATCCCGATTCCATTAAAAGAGTTTGACGTCATCATCGGCATGGACTGGTTAACGAATAATGAGGCTACAATTATCTGCAACCGGCGAATCATCAGAATCAAGTCTTCAGACGGCCGAGTACTTGAGATCAAGGGCGAGAAGCGAAAAGGTGATCACTGCTTCATTTCTATTGATAAAGCTTATAAGTATCTATCCAAGGGTCGCGAGTCCTATCTGTGCTACGTTTTATCTGAATCCAACTCTGAAAAGAAATCGTTGTCCGATATTCCTATCGTCTGTGAGTTCCCAGACGTATTTCCCGATGACATTTCCGGAGTGCCACCGGAACGTCAAGTCGAGTTTAGTATTGACTTGGTTCCTGGTGCGGCTCCTATCGCAAAAGCTCCATACAGACTTGCACCTGCAGAAATGCAAGAAATGTCTAAGCAACTGCAAGAGCTGTTAGAGAAGGGGTTTATCCGACCGAGTTCTTCTCCGTGGGGTGCACCAGTCTTATTTGTCAAAAAGAAAGACGGAACCTTCCGTATGTGCATCGACTACCGCGAGTTGAACAAGGTTACCATAAAGAATAAATATCCTCTGCCCAGGATTGATGATCTGTTTGATCAACTGCAAGGAGCTAGTTATTTCTCAAAAATAGATCTCCGTTCTGGGTATCATCAACTGAAAGTAAGAAATGAGGATATTCCGAAGACAGCCTTCCGTACAAGATACGGTCATTACGAATTTCTCGTGATGCCGTTCGGCTTAACAAATGCACCAGCGGCATTCATGGATCTCATGAATCGTGTGTGCAGACCAATGTTGGATAAATCAGTTATCGTGTTCATAGACGATATTCTGATTTACTCCAAAACGGAGGCTGATCATTCCGTTCATCTGCGGCAATTGCTAGAGTTATTAAGAAAAGAAAGACTCTACGCAAAGTTTTCTAAATGTGAATTTTGGCTCAGACAGGTATAATCTCTATTATATATGTCTTGAGCTGTTTTCCTTAACTATTCTATGATTCACATCAGAATTTGAATTTCTATTTTGATTCTTATAGATCCAGTTCCTTGGCCACGTTGTTTCTGGCGAAGGAATTTCCGTTGATCCTTCGAAAGTCGAGGCCGTTCAGAGATGGCAAACGCCTCGTAATGCCTCTGAGATCCGAAGTTTCCTTGGATTGGCCGGTTATTATCGGCGATTCATAAAGGACTTCTCAAAGATTGCTGTACCGCTTACAATGCTAACACGAAAGAATACTCCTTTCGTTTGGACCGATAAACAGCAAGAGGCATTCGATATTCTGAAGCAAAAGTTGATTCAAGCGCCGATCCTAGCCTTGCCAGAAGGTAATGATGATTTCGTTGTCTATAGCGATGCCTCTGGTACTGGCTTAGGATGTGTTCTGATGCAAAGGGGAAAAGTAATTGCCTATGCTTCAAGACAATTAAAAGACTATGAGAAAAGTGCACCAACTCATGATCTTGAGTTGGCTGCTGTTACCTTTGCACTGAAGATCTGGCGTCACTATCTATATGGGACTCGGTGTCAGCTCTACACCGATCATAAGAGTCTCAAATACCTTTTCACTCAAAAAGATCTGAACATGAAACAGCGTCGATCCTTGGAGCTTATCAAGGATTATGACTGCGAGATCTTATATCATCCCGGCAAAGCAAATGTTGTCGCGGATGCGTTGAGTAGAAAAGTATATCCAGAAAAGTGCTGTTATGCCCTAACTCCAGTTATATTCTCTTCTGATCTTATTAAAGATATTCGAGTTGCTCAAACTGAAGCGCTGAAAGAAGAGAACTTAGATTCTGAAAATCTTAAAGGGCAGTTACAATTTCTGACTCTGAACCATTTGGGACTTCACTGTCTCAAGGGAAACCGAATCTGGGTTCCTAAGTATGGTTCAATCCGCAGCACTCTTCTATCCGAAGCTCATCAGTCCAAGTTATCTATTCATCCTGGCAGCTCAAAGATGTATTTTGATCTGAAGGCAGATTATTGGTGGCCAGGAATGAAGAAAGACATCGGAAAATATGTTGAAAGCTGCAAAGTATGTCAGATGGTTAAGGCAGAACACCAGAAACCCTTCGGGGATATGCAACCACTGCCAGTTCCTGAATGGAAGTGGGAGCATATAACAATGGACTTCATTACGAAGCTGCCGAAAACCAAAAGACAATACGACTCCATCTGGGTAGTCGTGGATCGATTAACAAAGTCAGCTCACTTTATACCGATGAAAGAAACATATTCTCTCGATAGATTGGCACAACTATATATCACCGAAATAATTTCTCGCCACGGTGTGCCGAAATCTATCGTATCTGATCGTGATAGTCGTTTCACATCCAGATTCTGGCAAGCTCTACAAGAAGGGATGGGTACTCGGATTTCTATGAGTACTGCTTATCATCCAAATGCAGATGGCCAGAGTGAGCGTACTATTCTAACTCTCGAAGATATGCTTCGTGCCTGTATTCTTGATTTAGGTGGTAACTGGGATGACCACTTGCCGTTGGTCGAATTCTCGTACAATAACAGTTATCATTCAACAATCAAGATGGCTCCTTTTGAAGCTTTATACGGAAGAAAGTGCAGAACTCCCACCTGTTGGCGTGAAACAGGTGAATCGCCAATAGCAGGACCTGCCCTTCTACAGTTGACTCATGAAAAGATTCAACTTGTTAGAAGAAATATTCTTGAAGCTCAAAGCAGGCAGAAGTCATATTATGATAATCGGCACAGATCAATCAGTTTTGCGGTTAACGATTGGGTGATGCTGAAAGTATCTCCAATGAAGAATGTGGTGCGGTTCATTAAAAGAAACAAGCTAGCTCCGAGATTTATTGGTCCATTCAAGATTGTGGAAAAGATTGGAAATCAATCTTATCGTCTTGAACTACCAGCTGACTTAGCTGGAATACATCCTGTATTCCATGTTAGTCATTTGAGAAAGAGCTTAGCTGACGAAAGAGAAGTACAGATACCACATGTTAACCTACAGGTAGATGAGAAGCTTCGCGTGGTTGAAGAGCCAGAACGTATTCTGGACTCGAAGACTAAGAAGCTTAGAAATAAAGAAATACAGATGGTGCTCGTCCAGTGGAAACACCACAAAGGTTCGCATCAGTCTTGGGAATCTAGAGATGTTATGAAAGCAACATATCCCAGTCTGTTCGAACGTAGCTAACTTCGGGGAAGAAGTTTATGCGTGGTGGAGCCCATTCTGTAACAACCCAACTTTTGATCCAGTTATAATCTGTGTACTTTGAGAAGATAATGTAATTTTATTACATTAATTATTTTGTCTAATTTCATAGAATATGAAAATATTAAGTAAATTATATTTATGATTTTTAATTGTTAAAAGATAATTATAATAAAGAGATGTAAAAAACAAAAGTTTAGTGGGTTAAATTACAAATATAACTATAATACATATATAAACCATTTTAATGGTCATTATTAACAATTAAGAGAATTGACACACTCTCTCTCTAACTTCTCTCTAAACTCTCGGCCAAATACACAAAACATCAAGAATTATCACAAATTTGCAATCAGTTGGAGAAATTAAAGTCAAGGGAGTTACAAATAGCAACAATCAACAACAAACTACAAAGAATTTGAGGTAAAATTCACTTTTAATTTCAATTCTTATAGTGTTTGGTTCGGTTTTGTGAGAAACCAAAACCAAGACTTTAAAATGTGAAGATTTGATATTGCATGTATAAAATTTTGATAGATTATGATGAATTGAATCAAATAAATGAAACAGAAACAAAATTTGATGCCTGGAGATCATCCAAATTATGTAGAAATCGGAATTTTTATGAAAAAAAAGAATGTTCTTGACAAAAATGATGAATTTTGGATGATCTTGATCAAAATATGATGTTATTAATAGGGAAATTAGTATAAAAACACTCAAATAATGATAATACATCAAAATATTTAGTTGCATGTCAATTTTAAAACTGTTTGGTGAAAATTAATAAAAATCCGTATGAATAAAGTGAAGAACACCAAGAACAAAAATCTGGAAATTTACTAAGTGAGTTATCCGAATTCGGATTACCCGAATTCGGATGGTGCCATATTTCGGACCTATACTTCGGTTCGGATGGTTCCCAATTTCGGATTTAACATTTCGGATGTGTCAATTCGGATATATTGGACCGAATTCGGATGGTCCATCTCGGTTGGGTCATGATCCGAATTCGGGTGTATATATTTCGGATGAAATCAAAATCGGGTCCCCAATTCGGATGTGTCCGGATCCGGATGATCCGAATCCGGATCCCAATCCGGGCTGATCCGAAATTTATGATCCGAAACCCAATTTTATGTATTAGATTGATTTGAGAATAGATAAGTTATCAGAATCAGATGAAATTTAAGATTATAAAGATTAAAAGACAAAAGATGACAGCCTTGATAAGACAAGTTATCAGATATCAGACCCAGATAAAATATCAGATTTAATGACCAAAAGATGATGAAAATTCCATGATAATGATAATGATATTGACATGAGATTTATATGATATAATTCTGGACAGGTTCAGTGAAATTCTGAACATAAAGACAAAGATTTTAAAAGATTTAAAGCGGGTCAGAGAATTGATTTACAGATTACAGATTGACAAAGATAAAATCCTGAGATAACTCAGGTGGCAGATTCATATATCTGTTTGACCAAGACCCAGACCTGTGAGTTATAGATATTCAGATTAAACATGCATAGATCCGGTTGAGATATATTGTTGCTGATAGATTTATTGATATTCACTTTATCAGCTGGAATGAGACCTGTGCACACCATGGATGGGTGTTGCCCAGTGAATCATGATAGCTATTTGATTATCTTTTCATATTGCATTTAATATTGCTTCAGACTTTGCTTTATGATTCATTGCTATCATGACTTCTAAGACATATGCTTACATCATTGATCAGACATTTGATAGAATTAATTCAGCTTGACTAGCCTTTATGGTCTATTGTTCTAGACCCGGCTATTTCACCAGTTCTTATGAACTTGGTAATGACCTCCGATGTTCCGCCATATTGACTTACTGGTAGCTAGCCCAGTATGTGGCTGATCCCCACGATTTAAGCGTGAGTGTGGCTTGAACATCATCCGATTCTATGATTCTATATCTCAATCATGAGGGCTGTAGCGGCAGCCAAGACATATCACGCTTAGACTAATGATTCCGCTTGACACGCATGTTGATATTGAAAATCTATAAACTCACTAAGCTTTGCTTACAGATGTTGCGTTAATATTTTACAGGAAAAGCCAAAGGAAAATCACCTGCAGGACCTAGTACTTAGGTCATTCAAGATCCAAGTTTTGAAGCTTTCTTAGACCACTACTCAACAAATCCTTTCGGTACTGATTGGAAGACAGCAATTGTTGTGGATTTTGGGTAGACTTATTATGATTCTATGATGTAATAACTAGATTAGATATTACCCTTTTATAACTTTATTTTGAAATATGTAAACTTAAATCCTAATCTGTATGTACATGTAATTTTTAATTCCGCAATTAATTACCCTATCTTAGTATGATTGATATCGTATTGCAATTTGTGGGACCTAGACTCTGAGGACTGCCCCGTAAGGGAAGGTCTTCACATTAATATTTGACAAGAATTTATTATTAGTATCTAATCATTGGACTAGAAGTATCATTTACAGTTTATTTTTTTATTCAAAGACTAGAAATTAATGGTGTTATAGATATCCCATTATCATTCTTATTATTTTTCCATTCAGAATTCTTTATGAGATGATTATTAAGTATGTTTAATGTTCTTTACTTTATGGATTCAGTTTCTATTGCTACGGCATCGAACATGTCTGGCCAAGTGAATAATATCCCTATGCTTAATAGGACAAACTTTAAAATGTGGAAGGAAACCATGGAAATTGTGCTCGGTTGCATGGATCTTGATATGGTTTTACGCGAAGAACGACTCATTCCTACTACTGAAAATCCTGAAGTTGTTAAGATTGAGAAATGAATCGATCAAATCGAATGTGCCTAATGATTATGAAACGCTCCACTCCAGAAGCATTCAAGGGCTCTATTTCTGAAAAAGAACGTTCCAAAAGGTTCCTCGAGGAGATTGAGCAGTATTTTTCCAAGAATGAATAATCTGAGGCAATTAATACATAAGGTAAGCTCATTTCCATGAAGTACAAAGGAAAAGGAAACATAAGGGAGTACATAATGGAAATGTCTCATCTTGTTGCAAAACTTAAGTCATTGAAGCTTGAGTTGTCTAAGGATTTACTCGTGCTTTTTGTTTTACTCTCCCTTCCATCACACTTTGCGTAATTCAAAGTGAGTTATAACACTCAAAAGGAGAAATGCTCCTTGAATGAGCTTATATTTCACTGTGTGCAAGAGGAGGAGAGAATGCAATGGGATAAGACTGAAAGTGCAGATTTATCAACTTCCTCCAAGAATTTCAAGAAGTAGAAAACTGATGAAACTGCAAAACGACCATCACAACAAAGAAACAAAAGAAGCAAGATAATGGATTTACTTGTTTCTTCTATAAGAAAGTTGGACACACAAAGAAAGAGTGTCCTAAATGTGCTGCATGACGTGTGAAGAAGGATAATTTTATGATTTTTGTTTGTTCTGAAATTAATTTAGCTTTTGTACCTAAAGATACTTGGTGGGTAGATTCTGGTGCTACTACTCACATAAGTGTGTCTATGCAGGGTTGCTTGTGGAGCCGACCGCCAAGTGATGCTGAAAGATACATCTTTGTGGGCGATGACAATAATGTTTTTGTTGAGACTATCAAAACATTTAGATTATTTTTAAAGTCTGGTTTTTATTTGGATTTATTTGAGACTTTTGTGGTACCGTCTTTTAGACGGAATTTAATTTCTACTTCTATTTTGGACAAATCTGGTTTTTATTGTTCACATGGAAATAGAAAACTAAGTCTTCATCAAAGTTCCAAATTCATTGGCGCCGATATTTTATTTGATAATTTATATATGCTTGATGTTGTTGATTTTTATAAAGAAATATTACAAACAAGCTCACATGGTACGAAGCGAAAATTAAAAGAAAATTCTGCAACCTTATGGCACAAGCGATTAGGACACATCTTCAAAGAGAGAATTCAGAGGCTAGTGTCAGATGAGATTCTTGACCCACTTGATATAACAGTTTAGAAGTTTGTATCGAATGTATCAAGGGGAAACAAACAAACAACAGAAAATTTAGGAGCCAGTTAGATCTAAAGATGTTCTAGAACTAATATATACCGATATATATGGACTATTCCCTACAGCTGCATGGAATGGTCAACGACATTTTATTACGTTCATAGACGATTATTCTCGATATGGTTACCTATATTTGATTCAAGAAAAGTTACAATCACTAGATGTTTTTAAGTCTTTCAAAGCTGAAGTTGAACTTCAACTTGGAAAAAAAAAGTAAGGCTGTCAAATCTGACCATGGGGATGAAAACTACGGAAGATATGAGGGATCAGGTGAACAACGTCTAGGACCCTTTGCACTTTTCCTCAATGAGTGTGGAATCGTTCCGCAGTACACCATGCCAGGGAAACCTAATATGAACGACAAAATTGGACTCTTAAAGATATGGTAAGAAGCATGATCAACCATTCTTCTTTGCCAGAGTCACTATAGGGAGAAGCTTTAAAACATCAGTTTACATTTTGAATGAGGAGCCTAGCAAATCAGTTCTCAAAACCCCGTATGAGATTTAGACTAATAAAAAACCAAGGATTAAGTACCTACACATATGGGGATGTCCAGCTGAGGCCAGACCTTATAGGCCTTATGAAGGTAAGTTTGGAGGCAAGAACTGTGAGTTTTTATTTTGTTGGTTACCCTGAACGTTCTCGAGGCTACAAATTTTATAATCCCACATCTAAATTATTCTTTGAAACGGGAAATGCAAGGTTCCTTGAGGATGTTGAATTTGGTAGAGAAGAGAACGTAAGAGCAGTTGTCTTTTAAGAAGATTCGACTGTTGTTATTGACCAATGTCCTATAATTGTAGTCGTTCAAGATAATGTGCATGATAACATTGATAATGTTATCACAAACCTTGACAACACTCAAGTTTTCTCTCAAGCACCAACTACAGATTAACCTTAACAACCTCAAGAAGTGCCATTAAGGAGATCCATAAGAGAAAGAAGGATGCAATTTCAGATTATTATATATTATTTCTCCTTGAACATGAGGAATTTATTGGCTTAACAGAATATGATCCAATTAATTATAAGGAAGCCATGCAATGTCCTAACTCTCAATTATGAGATTAAGTCTATGAAGACAATGATGTTTGGGATCTTGTCGAATTGCCTGAAGGTATTGATCTAATTGGTTGAAAATGATTATTTAAAACCAAGAAGAATTCAAAGGGTAATATCGAAAGATATAAAGCTCGTCTAGTGTAAAGATCCGTCCTTACGGAGTAGTCTTAACGACTAGGTCCCAAGGAGCAATACAGTAACAATCACAACTAAGATAGATTATAATAAAGATGGTGCGGAATTAAGTTACAAAGGTACCATCAAAGGTGCGCAATTGAGAAATTCAGGCACCATCAAAGGTATGGATCTTGTAAACTTATATGGATCCCTACTGAATGATGAGAAGTCAAGGCAACAGAAAAGAAATGCCTTGGAAATGTCTAAGAGAGGTGCTGCCTTAGTGGCCAGCGTGAGACAACCTGTTGGTCAGGTATGTGATGTGTTCACACAACCTGATCAACAGGTTGATGATGAAAAGGAAGAGATGTCTGAAGAGGAAGACGGTGAAGATCTTTTTGAACTTGATGATGAACAAATGATTGCAATGCTTATCAAAAAGTTCAACAAGAAAAGGTTTGGTAGAAGAATGCTGCAGGGGAACTCAAATGCTGTAAAAAAGAAGGCATTTGATAAATCTAAGGCTGAGTGCTTTAAATGTGGCAAGACTGGCCACATAGCTGCTACCTGTGGGTCAAAAGCTGTTGGTCAGTTATCCAAACCATTCAAGACAAACAGGGACGATGGCTACAGGGTTAAGTACCTTATGGCCATGGCTAAGCTGAAAAAGTTGGAAAACTTAGTGGCTTCCAACAAACAAAAGGGACTCATGGCTGAGACATGTTATTGGGAGGCATCTGATTCATCTTCAGATGAAGAAGATAACAACTGTCTGATGGCCAACACTGATGTCCCATCAACTAGCAACTTCAAACAGGACCTGGTTGAAGCTAAAACCTTCAGCAGCTTAGAGAAGTGGAATCCCACAATGATGTACAAGGTACAAAACTTTATGGCTTACAGTTCTGATGAAAAAGTAAAAATGTTTGAATACATGCTTGTTGATTTAAAAGCTGCTGTTGAGAAGCACAATGTTTTAATGTCTGAAATCTCTAAGCTTAAAAATGATCTTGACATAAAATCCAATAAATTGGACAGTTTCCATAAGTTGGAAACTAATCTTGATGAGTTAAAACACATCAACTCCATCTTACTAGAAGAAAAGAGAGAGACAGATGTAAAACATGCAAAGCTTCAAAAGATAGTTGACTCTTGGTGCCAATCTGCACAAAAGGTCAGCCATTGCATTAGTCAACAGATCCCTACACAAATCCAAGCCTATCTTGGAGGGGATCTTGACAAAGCAGCTTCTATTTCTGAGATAAATAATTTGAAAGATGACTTATCCACTCTTGGTGAGCTTCCTAGCACTTTCATTCAGAAAGTAAATGGTAAGCTAGTCTCAACAAACAGGTTTGTCAGGCCTCAAAATACTGACAGCTTGTGTGAAAAAGCTCCAAAAGCTGATGATGGAATATGTTCTCCATCAAATCAGCTTGCTAAGTGCTCTGCTGATTCACACAAGCAAAAGAAAGGAAAACAAGCTCAAGCTGTAGCTGTGGACTCTAAACCTGTTGACAAAACAGTCTCTGGGTCGAAAGCTGATGGTAAGAGACCTGTTAATCTTTTTGATGCTAATCATTTTGAGAAAAAGTTTTCAAAAGGTAAGCAGCCTGCTTTCAATAGGGGTAAGTCTCATGTTGAAAGCAAATCTGCTGTGGTTTCAAATAAGTTTTTAAATCATGGTGGAAAATTGGTTATAAATGAAGGTAAGTCTTTCAGAACCAAAAGCAGTGATCATGTTGATAGGAAACATCAATCACATCTCAGTAAGGGCAAAGGCAAAGCCATTGCTCAACCTGAGAAATTTGGGAATAAGTTTCCCAAACCTGTGGAAGGTCAAAAGCAAATCAAGCTTCCTGTGTTTGATATCTGTCCTCCTAAAAAGAGGAAAGAAAACACAGGCAAAGCTATTGCCATTGTGCCTTCCACCCAAACTGTTGATTTATCCAAAAAAAGTAATAAGTTTGCTAAACCTGCTGACAGAATCAACAAAAATAATTCAGAATATGTTTCTGGAGGTTCTTCTTCCAAAAAGGCTAAAAAGAGAAAATGCTATAAGTGTGGGAAGAAGACACATATGGCCAAAGACTTTCCTGAAACTGAGGACATGAGGCCTGTTGACTCTGCTAGTTCCATCATTGCAAAAACAAACAGTGTTGGAAGTAACATAGTTAATGAGGATGGTATTCACGCTGATACCATCCAAGTAGGAAATATTAGTGTGGATATCACTGGTTCATCAACAAAGGTTGATGAAGTAGGAGAACTCATCCCTAGAGTTCCCCTAAAAATAACTAATATTTTCTCATGACACTCTGCAGGACAAACAACCATCCCAGGTTTGGTACTTGGACAGTGGCTGTTCAGGACATATGACAGGTTGCAAGGACCTGCTGAATGATCTCAGGCCTGAAAAAGGGCCAAAAGTCACATTTGGTGACAATGTATAGGGATCCACATAAGGGTATGGAACTCTTCAAGCTGGTGCTGCAGTGTTCAAAAGGGTAGCCTATGTGGTTGGGCTGAAACATAATCTTGTAAGCATTAGTCAACTGTGTGATGCTGGCTACAAGGTTAACTTTGATGAGCCCCTGGGTTACATATTGGATCCCCAAGGCAAAGTTGTGTTGTGTGCACAACGGAAGAAAGGTGTATATGTTGTGGATATGAAATCTGTTGATCCCACAACTATAACCGGCCTGCTTTATCTTAAGAAGCAATGCAGACCTGAACTGGTTATGGCACAAAAGGCTATCACACCTAAACTTCAAGAATATCAACAAACTCTATAAGAAAGAGTTGGTAACAAGTTTTCCTTCTATAACCTTTGTTAAGGATAAACTCTGCACAACTTGTGAGAAAGGCAAGTAGAGAAAATCATCTTTTAAATCTAAGCAAAATTTCTCTACTGATACTCATCTCTTCTTAATCCACATGGACTTGTTTGGA
This sequence comes from Centrapalus pauciflorus, assembly GCA_020465985.1. Taxonomy (NCBI): domain Eukaryota; kingdom Viridiplantae; phylum Streptophyta; class Magnoliopsida; order Asterales; family Asteraceae; genus Centrapalus; species Centrapalus pauciflorus. The sequence continues at coordinate 138,390 of JAANYP010003659.1, read as the reverse complement.
CCAGTCAGTGTCCCAAGTCTAGGAGGAAGAAGATACACTCTAGTAATGATTGATGAGTTCTCAAGGTTTACATGGGTGATCTTTCTAAAGAGCAAAGGATAAGCTGCTAGAGAAATCATTGGATTTATCAAGAAGATGGAGATGTTGAACTCTGCTCAAGTAAAGCAGCTTAGAAGTGATCATGGTACTGAGTTCGGAAATAGTACTCATGAGGACTTCTGTGAAGAAAGAGGGATCTCATAAAACTTTTCAGTAGTAAGAACTCCACAACAAAATGGAGTTGCTGAAAGGAGAAACAGAACCCTCATTGAAGCTGCTAGAACCATGTTGTGTGCATCTGGTTTACCTTCATCATTTCGGGCTGAAGCTGTCAACACTACCTGCTTCACCCAAAATAGATCCTTGGTGGTGAAAAGGTTCAACAAGACTCCCTATGAGCTGCTCAAAGGGAGGAGGCCAAACATTAGCTGTTTTCATGTGTTTGGATGTCCCTGCTTCATTCTGAATCAAAGGGATCAACTGGAAAAGTTTGAATCCAAAGCTGATGAAGGTGTGTTTGTTGGATATTCTGCTATCTCCAAAGCCTAAAGAGTATACAACAACAAAAGAAAGGTGATAGATGAATCTATCAATGTCACCTTTGAAGAGTCTAAGAGTGCCCTCACCAAAGCTGTTCCTGAATCAGTTTCAGGAGAGTTTAGCTTTGATGATCTTATGCGTTCCATCAATGAAGAAAAGGACTCAAAAGCTTCCACTACATCCAGAGTGGAACCTGCTAACCATGATGGGCATGATGATGATTATGTTAATACACCCTGTGTGAATAAGTGCACTGACATAATTACAACTTCATGTACTGAACAAATCAATGCTAATTTTCCTGGATCCTCTGCTGATATGTTCAACAATGGAGAGTCATGCTCAACAAGTGAACATGCTCAAGATATCAGTGTGTTTGAAAATCTATAGAGCTGCTCAACAACACCTGTTGAAGATGCAAATAACTAAGGAGGATCTTCATTGAAGCAAGATCCTAAGTGGATCAGGTGTCACCCAAATGATCAAATAATTGGTGACATCAACAAAGGGGTACAAACAAGATGGGACAGCTTAGGAAACTTTTGTATGTTTTCTAGCTTTGTGTCCCTCATGGAGCCTAAGAAAGTGGATGAAGCACTTAAAGATGCCAATTAGATCACTGCCATGCAAGAAGAAGTCAATCAGTTTGAGAGAAACAAAGTATGGAAGCTGGTCCGTGCTCTTAAAGGAAAAACAATAATTCGCACCAAATGGGGTTTCAGGAACAAGATGGATGAGCAAGGTCATGTCATTAGAAATAATGCAAGATTAGTTGCTCAAGGCTACAGACAGGAGGAAGGCATTGACTATGATGAAACATTTGCTCCTGTGGCCAGGTTAGAGGCAATTCGTTTGTTTCTAGCCTACGCTGCTCATAAGAGCATGAAGGTATTTCAGATGGATGTAAAGAGTGCATTTTTTACTGGTAAGCTGCAAGAAGAAGTCTATGTAAAGCAGCCTCCAGGTTTTGAAAATGAATATCATCCAGGTTTTGTCTATAAGTTGGACAAAGCTCTCTATGGTCTGAAACAAGCCCCTAAAGCCTGGTATGACACTCTTACTGATTTCCTTATGTGCAATGGTTATTCCAGAGGTAAAGTGGATACCACACTGTTCATAAAGAAGGTGAGGTCTGATATTATGCTTGTTCAAATTATGTGGATGACATAATATTTGGTTCCATTAATGAGCAGTTATGCAAGAATTTTTCATTACTCATGAAATCAAAATATGAAATGAGTATGATGGGAGAACCTACTTTCTTTTTAGCATTACAGGTTAAACAAACCTCAAATGGAATTTTCATAAATCAAACAAAGTATACTTTAGATCTGTTGAAGAAGTTTAAATTTGATCAAAGTTCTCCTATCAAAACCCCAATGGCAAACAATGTAAAGTTGGATGCAGATGCCAGTGGCAAAGCTGTTTCAGTAACAGCTTACAGAGACATGATTGGGAGCGTGCTGTATTTAACTGCTAGTAGACCTGATATTATGTTTGACATCTATTTGTGTGCTAGGTTTCAAGCTGATCCTAAAGAATCACATGTAGCTGCTGTAAAAAGAATCTTCAGATACCTTAAAGGTACACCAGGTTTGGGTCTTTGGTATCCCAAAGACTCAAGCCTTGAACTAACAGGATATTCAGATTCTGATTTTGCAGGCTGCAAGCTAGATAGAAAAAGCACAATAGGTGGGTGTCAACTCCTTGGTGGTAAGTTGATAAGTTGGTGTAGCAAGAAGCAGAACTCAGTATCTACTTCTACTGCTGAAGCTGAGTATATTGCTGATGGAAGCTGCTGTGGGCAGATTCTGTGGATGCAGCATCAGCTTGAAGACTATGGACTTGTATATAGGAAGACTCCTATTTTGTGTGATAATACAAGTGCCATAGCTATCTCCAATAATACAGTATTTCATTCCAGAACAAAGCATATAGAGGTCAGACAGCACTTCATCAGGGATGACATCCAGAAAGGTAATGTGGAGGTAAGTTTTATTTCCACAGATGAACAGCTTGCAGACATTTTCACCAGGCCTCTTGATGAAAATAGATTTAATTATCTTGTCAGCAAGCTGGGCATGTTAAATAAATGTGACTAAGTGTCATAAATGTTCTAAGTTATTATATGTCTCACACTGCTCAAGTTTCTCAGAACAGCTTAGACAGAACAGGTTATGCATGTTCAATACTTAGCCAATTTTTGAAAACTTGAACAGCTTGAGCGTATAACAGGTTTGACAATATCAGCTTTCATTTCAAAACTGGTCTGATGATCAAACCGCCAACCTGCTCACTCCCTCAATCAGTCATACAAGACAGTGTCTTGTAACCTGATTAGCTATTGAACACAACCTGTTCTTACATAGCTGAACAGGTTGAATGAACAGCCTGAAGAATGACAGCTTGTGATGACCCTGCTCATCACAGGTTTGACCATCAGTTTTAATTACCTTTCTTCACAATTAAGTTACTTAATTTTTGTTTTTATTTAACTTAATTACTGCGATAATGTGTGTCAATGTGTGTTAGTGACGAAAAAGGGCTCGAGTGGTCTGACAACCATTCTGACATGGACAACCGTTTCGTTTTCCATTAAAGAACTTTTCAAATCAACCGCCCAAAGTTTTCTCTCTCTTACCCACTCACATTCGAATCCTATAAATACTCATCTACTGTTTCATCTTCGTCTTCCTTACTGCTTCCTTAACTTCCAAAGAACCCTAACTTCGACTAAGTGTCCTGCGCTAATACTTCCACTACTTTCCAAATGGTTCACCAGAACAACCCCTTTCTTCCAGTTTTCGTTGGTAACGATGTGCACAAACATTCATCTGTTACCACGATGCTGATATTGAAACCTACCAACTACCTTGCAAACCTAACCATCCCTAAAAATTATGTGGGAAAAGGATATGCAGACATGGTAGAGTTTCTTAGGGTTCACCCACTGAACTACGCATTGACTGCATCTCTTGGTGTCCTGTACCAGGAGATGGTATATGAATTTTGGTATACCTGTTCTTATGACCATCTACCAAAATCATCAGGGGAACCATACTCAATGGGACTCAGACCATTGAGATTACAACAGGTCTGATCAGGGAAGTTCTTCGTCTCCATGTGGTTGAAACTTTTGATCAGCCACAACCTGAGAATGACCAGATGGGGAATCTGCTACGTTTTTGTGGTGTAGCAGAACCCAAAGTTGGAGCTACTCTGTTTAGGAAGGATTTGTCTCCAACCTACAGTTTCTTGTTTGCCTTAGTGGTGATGTGCTTCAGCAGTAAAGTTGGTTCATACGACCAACTCAGCCGTGATGAGATTCCAATAGTCCTACAGCTTGTGGATGGGACTACAATCAACATGGCAAGATGGATTTTCATGAACTTAAGGAACCTGGTGCAGCGGGAAACACGTCCAGCTGCTGTTCGATATCCTAGGTTTTTGAGTCTTATTTTCAAGCACATCCGTGGTGAGCAACTTATAAACTCTCAGCCTCTGCTTTGTACTGCTCCATTCCCTGTAATAGGGAATACAGTTTTCTATACTCTTGTTCTCCCAAATGAACCTCCTCTGTCAACACGAATGAGGAGGTTGCTAGGAATGGTGGAAGAACCCTCTGCTGTGAGGGTGGATCCAGAGACTGCTCCCAACTGAAAATCCAAATCTAGGGTCAAATTTGTTAAAAGGACCCTGGAAACGACTGAAGCTGAGTCTGTCCGCAAGAAGGCTAAAACAGCCAAGTCCAAGTCTGCTCCATCAGCCTCTGTGGCTGAGCGGAGCAGGCTTCTCACCCTGGTTCATTTGTTGAACTTGAAGCCTTTGTGGCATCTGAGACTATGGAACAGACCAACCCACCTATTTCTGACCCAGTCTCCCCACCAGTCCAAACAGATACCCTCATTTCTTCTCCATAACACACATCCTCCATTTCATCTCTCCACCTATACAGACGCAAAACCTTAGCCAAAAAGAAACCAACCAACCAATCTAGCCCCTCTGATCCCTCTCAAAAGGGTTCAGTCGAAAAAAAAGCAACCCCTGCTGCTTCTCCTAATTTGGGAGAAGGTTCAGCCCATTTGGAGCAGGCTTCACTCCAACAAGAGTCCACCCTGAGTCAACCTCGGCCCTCTGGTTCATCCCAACAGTAACCAGTTGTACATATGGAGACTACCACATCCACTATTCTAGCCTCCCAACATGCTGAGAATATTGAAAGACAAGAGTTCACTCCACTCCATACTGAGTCCACACAGTCTCCACCCCATACCTCTTCACACCCTGAGTCTGCACGAGGTGCCAATTCTGCTGGATTAGACCATCCAGTAGATTAGCCTCCACCTTCTGCTCCTCATGATACAGCTGTTGTACACCCAACAGCTGCTGAAGGACCAACATCCTAAGCTGATGAACCTCAGGGAACATACCATCCCTCTGGTGAGGCTGCACCTCATATGCAAACTCCATCAGCGGGTTTCACCACTGCTGATGTTGAAATACACATTCCATCTCCCAATGTTAAGGCACTTCTAAACCAAGGTGCTGTAGAGGGAACAACCCCTGACCTTCATGAAGGTGCTGGAACACAAGCAGCATCTGAAAGGCTACCAACCTCTACCCCCTCTCCTGATGAAGCAGATACAGCCACTACTGAGGGACCCATTGACCCCTCCAAGCTGGGCCATATTACTTTTGCCCAGGACATGGAGCTTCTGTCCAGAGTCATCCTTCTTTCTCCATCGCACCCTCAAACACCTGCCTCATCTTCATCTCATTCATCACCCTCTACCCAATCTAAACAGTCTACCCATACTCCCCCATCGGCCAAAGACTTTCCTTTGAAGGATCAACTTTCCTTGCTGACCAACAAACTTGGATCTTTAGAAAACTCCATGACTGCTCTACAATCCATAATCTCAGACTCTGTGTCTGCACAGCTACAAGGATTCTTTGATATGTTCAAGAATTCCTTTCCAGCCACCCCACAACTTGACCAGTCCTCACAGCTGCTTGCACTCACTGCATAGCTGCAAAACAGCTCCTCTTTACTCTCCTCTATTCTTTCCCATCAATAAGACTCCGTGTCCTCCATGACATCCATATCTCAACAGCTGTCAAATTTCCTCACTACTTGCACTACTACCCCTCCTACTACACTGGCCAACTTAAATTCTTTAATTGTCTCTCTGTCAAATTCTGTGTCAGCAAATCTTGATGATGTGCAGGACTCTCTTGAGTTACATCTTGTACAGCTTCAAAGTTTGCTATTCATAGCTTCTGACAGAGATAATCTTGTCAAGTTGTCCTCAATTCCTGATTCCCAATCATCTTCTCTTCAAGCCTGCCTTACCCAGGCTGGATCTCCAAACCCTGCACAAACTGAGGGGGAGGAATCCATTCCTGGGGACAGGCCAAGCAGAAGGAGGCATCTGATCTTGGAAGAAGAAGAAGAAGAGGAAGAGATTCCTGAGGCTGTTCACACTACAACAGCCAAAGGAAAGAAGAAAGTAGTTTTTGACCCTGACCATCAAAGAGCAGTGTAGCTAAAGTTTGATAAGGCAATGGCTAAAGAAATGGGTGTTTCTATGGAAAAATACTATGAACTCAGAGATGAACAACTCAAAGCCCTGGAAACACTAAGAAAAGAAGAAGCCTCAACCAAAGCTGCCATATCTCTTGCATTCAAAGAGGCAAGCAAAATTAAAATGCCTTCTTTGGATGTGCAAAGAAAACTGCTTGAAGCTGCTAGAGAGTCAGCAGGTGAAAAGGAAGGTGAGAAGGAAAAGGATACTCCGGTCTCTGTGACCAAGTCAAAACAAGCATCCTATGCAAGAGCCCAAATACACTTTGACAACTTGGCAAGGAAAAAGTTCTTTGATGTTGCTGATAGAAAACTTGCCAAGGAATCATTGTCAAAGTTGTGCTCATTTCAAGAAAAGGCAAACAGTGGAAGCTGCAAATAACCAGAATGGGTGTAACAGGCCCATAACTGGAATCATATGACTACACTGATGTTGCACAAATATGGTACAAAGAATGGGTAGAGTTGGCAGTTGCCCTGAGCTAGTCTAAGTTTGAAACGGCTAAGACTATCAGGGCATATGTCAAAGTTGATGGAAAGAGTGAAAGAACTTGGCCTGATCTCAGAAGAATTCAGAGCTGGAGGAACTCCTGATCTTAATTGAACAAGGTGACTATGCAGTAGAGATCAAAGGAGTTGACTACAGCCTGCCTAAAGGAGTAGAATTTGAAGAAGGCAAGTTGATTGAGGAACCTGAGTTGGGGGCATTTTTTGTAGATCCTCTGACAAAGAAGAAATGCTTTCAAAGAGAATTAGACCTACACAAAGTTGATCTCAAACAACTTGTAGCATTCAGACTTGCAAACTCCTTCAGGCAATCCAGTAAGTGGAGAGTAGCCATCTGGGGTCAGCTCAGAGGCTTCTATGAAAGAGGGGAGCTTGAACATCCCAATTTTATGTTCCTCAGAGTTGAAATACAAGATTTGGAGGAAGCCAGGGATGAGCTTGAAAGAATGTTTCAAGAAGGATTGCCACCACCACTGTCGTGAAGTCCATCTACTATTTGAGTAGGTGAAGAATGAAGGTTGTCCATATGTTGGACAGGCTTGCCATTATCTGCTCCCATCATCAACAGTCCAAATTGTTGAATTTTCTTGTACATTAGTTGTACTTCGTTACATAAGTTGTAACTTTTACTTTTACATTAATTGTAATATACACTAGTACATCAGTTGTACTTTTGTAAAAACATATGTTGTTTATGTAATAAAAAATCAGTATATATAAACTGATCTTTTACTCTACTTTAATGTTGTAATTTTATTTCAGCAAGATGTATTGTAAAATGTATAATGATGATTGATAAAATCAGCTCAGACTGATTATTGCAAATAGGGGGAGATTGTTAGGCACAAAAAGGCCTCAGTCAAACCTGCTCTACATCTTAGGAGGAGATTTTTAATCAAACCTGTTTGATTCACTTGAAGGTATAATTTAAGGCCTGTTTATGCCTTATTGAAACCTGAAAAGTGATTTGCAATATCAGCTAAAGCTGTTTACCCTGTTGCATTCGTTGCAACAAAGGCAGATTGTCCAAGCTGTTCTGTCTGCTGAACAGGCTGGACATAAACTGTCTACGCTGCTCTGTTCTGTTGAGCAGCTTGGACAGATTCTAAGTCATCTGTTCTTTGTGAACAGAACCTGTTCTTTTTGAACAGGCTAAACACTTTATGGAATATGTTTCCAAGTCCTCATGTATTGTTTTTGGCTACAAGATCAGTTTACAAGTCGAAGACAAAGTGGAAAAAAGTAACTACAAAAGTCTGCCTACGCTGTTCTGTTACATGAAGACAAACGGATATCTGAAAAGGGTGACAGACCTTTTCTTATATTAAAATGGCCTTAACAAAAGAAGAAAGATGCAAAGTTGACATTCCTCTTTTGGTTCAAGCCTTATGCAACAGTGACAAAAAGAAAAAGACAAAGGTTCTGCCACATGAAGACAAGTCTGCTTTATCAACATGTGCAGAAAAGGTGTTTTGTCTTTTTGGAAAGACATCCCACTTTCTCATTGTCCAATGAAGAAGCTTCACTGAGATTCTCAGTGAGAGTATAAAAGGAAGCTTCTAAGGATTGTGAGATATCCAAGAGTGAGAAATCAATTCATGCATTAAAGTGTGTTTTTCATGCATGCAAGTCTGCTTGAATATAACAGTACGTGTGTCTAAGCTGTTCATACTCAAGATGTCCATCTGTGTCTTGTAAAAACAGTGAGTTCATCTAAGTGAGTGTATTCATTGTATCTAGTCTGAGTGTGTATTAGATTAGTTGAAACAATTGTGTATCTGTCATCTCAACTTGAACCTTTCCGCAGTCAAGCTTGTTTGTAATTAACACTTGTTAATAATATACACAAACATTGAGAAAAGAGTATTGAATTTTAATTAGCTGTATTCACCCCCCCTCTACAGCTTAGAACAATACTTTAGGGAAACCTTTTGGGACCTACAGTTTATGTATATGATTTGATGGTGACAGGTTCGAGTGAAGATCAAATAGAAAGGTTCAAAAGAAAAATGTTGCAAGTGTTCGAGATGAGTGACTTGGGTTACTTCTTATTATTTGGGGATCGAGGTGCGACTGTCCAAGGAGGGAATCGAGTTGAGTCAAGGTGAGTATGCTACAAGGATATTACAATCAGTAGGTATGCTAGATTGTAATCCGGTAAAGACTCCAATGGAACCAAAATTCGTGTTGTCAAAAGATAAGGTGACGATTCGGTGAATGCTACAGAATACCGTCACCTAGTCGGGTGTTTAAGATATCACGTCCATACTAGACCGGATCTTGCATATTCGGTACGAATAATAAGCAGGTACATGAACTCGCCAAAGGAAAGTCACTTGAAAGCTGTGAAACAAATCCTACAGTACGTAAAAGGAACTGTGAAGTCGGGGCTGGTCTATAAACGAGGTGGTGATGACATGTTGGTTGGCTATAGTGACAGTAGTCATGGGATGGATGTCGATGATCGGAAGGGCACCACTGGTACCATGTTTTATTTTTCGAGTAGTCAGATCAGCTAGTCATCACAGAAGCAACACACGGTAGCTTTTATCTTCATGTGAGGCAGCGTTTATGGCAGCAGCAGCTGCTGCATGCCAAGCTGTTTGGTTAAAGAATCTGCTCAAGGACCTAACCGGCTGGGAAAGCACAAGTGTGAAGTTGTTTGTCGATAACAAGTCAGCGATAGCCTTGATGAAGAATCCAGTTTTTCACAGTCGATGTAAACACATCGACACAAAATATCATTTTATAAGGGAATGCGTGGAAAGGAACCTAATCCATGTGGAACACATTAGTAGTGAAGAATAGTTAGCAGACATCTTAACAAAAGCCTTGCATCTATTTAAGTTGCTGAGATGAGGAGCTCGCTTGTAATGAGGACATATTACAATGAGGGGGGAATTGTTAACGGTAATTCTAGAAGGTCAAGGTTTGACCGATTTGTTGGGGTGACTTGCTGGTGGATAGGAGAACATGGGTATGGCTACTGGGAAGTGGCCACGTTTTTAGCATTGTTTGTTATTTCTTTGTTAATTTATAGCTTCGTATTTTCTGTCTTCTTTGTAAGCATTTTTCCAGTTTCAATTTGAGAAATAAAAACACCATAAAATTGCCCATTGTTGTGCTTTGTTTTTTACCCCCGGAATACTACTGTGAGGTCCTTCGTTTTGTTTGCCAATAACATACACACACTTATTGTTTCTTATTTCTATGTCTTATGGCATGCTCATAGACATCATTAGATCAATATGTATTCAAATAGTATGTTTATACTATCATTTCCACATATTCATGACATTTATTCACAAATATGATCATGATCTTCACATTCATGCTTCAATAAAGTACTCATAAGTCACACACAAGTATGCTTTATAGTAAATTAAATGCCATGAATTTATGATAATTCCACATTCACATGACACACCATGTATATATGTATGCTTCCTAGGCAACGATTAATCTTTCTTTTATGACTATAGGTCACTTATGTTTCTATTTAAATGTAATTGCACACATACACCTATATAGGCTATTCTTGATGCATTAATTACAAATATAGGGGCTGTTATATTCCTGTTTTATGCTTATAAGGCTTGCTGAATTATTCATTTCTGGACGACATGTATATAACTATATAGGTAAGGACTACTGTTGTGATTCGTTCCTGTTTCGCTCCCAAATCACACATATGATTGCATACATCACACTCATGTACTTCTTATATATATATATATATATATATATATATATATATATATATATATATATATATATATATATATATATATATATCTCACTGCTGTGATCTTTATTATTTTGTTTCATACACCGTAAAATGATGCAAGATTGTTGATATATGAATGTGTAAGGGTTGTTGTGTTTTGATCCTTAATCGTTCCTTTTTCTATACAACCAATTTTTAACCAACTTCACATATGTGTGTATGTTCTCTCTTTTTAAATCGGTTGCTGTTGTTGCTTAATTTCGTTTAAAAGGTTATTTGGGCTGTCGTTGCCATCACATACACACACATTCTGTTTTTATTCCATGATTATACACACACAACATGTATATACTGTGAGACCCAAGATTTCTCAAAGGTCTCAAGTCAAGGCCCAGTAGCAACGCAATATCAATCATGAAACTAAGATAAAATTAACAGTTGCGGAATAAAAGTTAATTACAATCAGAGACAAATTTTAAGTATAAGGCACAAACTTCTAGACTAAAACATCAAATCATCATAATATAAACTAGCCCAAACCCCAAAGCTCAATCTTCAATCAAGTACCAAGGTATTGGAATAGGTTCTAATGCACTTCAAGCTCTTTCAAAGTCCTGACCTATGAACTAGGTCCAGCCAATCCTTTGCCTTTACCTGAAAAATAATGCAACAACGGGGTAAGCTTATTTGCTTAGTGAGAATGTAGAATTTCACATTTAACATGCAATTACGAACGCGGAAGCACATGCACTGCACTCGGCTCATGCACGGCTCAGCTCTATTGCTTATGCACTGCACTAGGCTCATGCACAGCTCAATCTCGTAGGGACATTGGCCAATTAATGCTCTTTTGATGCGCGACTTTGCTCAGCTCCCAGTTATAAAACTGTTGTTGCTCTTGAGACTTTTAGACAAATTCAAAAGGAATGCTCGGATGATGATAAATCCATACACACGCATCATTAGTGGGGATCAGCCACGTACTGGGCTAGCTACCAGTAAAAGCTCTATATGGATATCATCGGAATGCTCAGCTCTAGCTACCCTCTGTGCTTTCATCACGTAAATCAGCACATCATAAGCCTAACATTAACCCAACATTGAGCAATAGTGATGGTGTTAAGCTTAACAATCAAATGACTCGTCAAAGAATCGAATCTAGAAGAAGAAATACTCAGCTCAACAGATCATAGTAAATATACTATGACAATATATCAATAAGCTCAAGATCAAAATGCCAAATAAATCAGAATAAAGCAACAATAGTCTCAATTCACATAATATGCAGTTAAAGTGAAATCAATAACTTACAGTTACTGGTTATTTTGCACTTTCACTTTCTGGCTCTGGCTCCGTTGCTCACAATCTGCAGTGGGTTAGAACCACTATCTGACTTATATCAGACTTACAGACAGCTTGCTACTTTGTTACAACCCTTACTGATGCTCTTTAATATATCTTTTAGCTTTCTTGCATTGCTCAATCTGTTAATCATATCATTTCTGATATTTATCAGACTTTGAATCATTTGAATAATAAATTCAGTGTTCGTTCGTTGGTCTTTAAATTCAAAGTCTCATATTAGACTATATTGAGATGAATATGGCCAATAATTTCATCAGAATCTTTCATTCAAGGTTCAAAGATTATAATTGTCATATATCAAATACGAACATGATTTAAATGACTTATAAACATTTTTGTCCTTTTTCATGGACATGTGTGACTTTATTAAGTCTTTATTGGCTTTCGTTTGCTCATTAGAATTCTTAAGAAAGCATGTTTAATCATGTCATATGCTAATTTGATGTTTATATGTTCATAAGGTTTCATCTGAATTTAATTAAACATATTCACTTGATCATGGTACTTATTTCATAAAATAAGAACATCATATGCTTTCAATTGGATTTTATAATCCAATTCTCATAGGTTTATGTCAAATTATATCATTAATCATGTATTTGAATACCATTTATGTGTTATGATCATAATGATGTATTTTGAAATCTAGTCAAGTATATGATCACACATATTGTCATACACTTCTCATATGTCTTGACAATATATGTATCTTATGCCCAAAACACAATTATGCTTCACAATTAATCAATTTATCATGACTTTATGAAGCTCTCATTTAGAAGAAACAATGCAATGTTATTTGACCAATTAATCTTATACAAAGTCATGTAGGTGTTGATGTTGGGAGCTCAATATATGTGATCACACACTTATGCATTTTTATGTTTCCTTTAATACTTATGTGTCTATATATATTGTTGTTTCAGTTTGCATATATAACATGCACAGCACCCCTACATGTATATGCATATTAGATGTTGGTTCTGTGATATGTTTTTATTACTATATATAAAGACTGATTTTGCTACTTTATTCATCCAAAATTTATGAGAATAGAAAAGGTCAAAGCAAGGCTCCTGTTTCTAGTTTTCTGCCTATATACATCGACACACATACAACAATAAAAGGGTTTGGCTGCTGGAACTAGAACCTGTTACACTCACTGCACACACATACTTGTTTTATGCAAAGATATAGGAAATGGTTGCTGTGACTATTTTCTGCACACACTGCACATTTACACTTTATTAACATAAAAGGAAAAGGAAGGAATTTGCTTTCTATTTGTGTATTCTGTTTCTATATAATTCGACACACACATACCCATATTCGTCTCTTATATAAATGACAAGGAAAGTGGAACAAAAGAATTTTGGTTGCTGTGCAAGTTATAGACTGTTTCGGTAGTTTCAAAGTTACCGAAACTATGTGGGTTTCGGTATTTGTAGGTAGTTTCAGTATTCCTTGGTGAGCTTCCACATAGGCTTCTGCAATTCCAGCAAGGTTTCAATATTACCGAAACCATTGAGGTTTCGGTACTCCTTTGTGGGTTTCGGTACTTGACAGAACACACACACACATCTGTACTTTATCTTCTTTCTGTTTTCTTTAAATTCCAGCAACAGCACATAGAAATTCAGGTTGTGTATTGCTTCTATATGATGGATTAAACACACACAAATACTTACAACTCATAGCCGAATGCTTTTGGTATTGAAGAGATTACCGAAACCTTTTGGTATTGGTTTCTGGGTCTATGGTTTCGGTTGGTTTGGAATTACCAAAACCTTTCAAGGTTTCGGTATTGCATGATGGGTCTCGGTAGTTTTCAGTTTTGGTGGGGGTTGCAGGGTGTTACCTCCAGGTTTCGGTACTTTATATATATATAGGTTTCGGTTTCTTGCTGGGTTTCGGTAGTTTTCATTTAAACACAGGCACAACACAGCAAACATATTCCTTCTGTTTTTGTTCATTTCAGTAGTAATTTAGGTACAATTAAATGGCATTTTAATGCATCTAATTGATGAGCAAAACACACAAATGTATCTAAGCTTTGGCTGGAGGCTACTGGTTTCTTGATAACCAAATTAATGTATACATGCATGCTTTTATTTTAGGTGGGTAACACTAATCTTTGTCCAATTTTGATGTTTTGCTGAAATTTGTGTTCTTAAAATCACCAAAACCGTATACTTATTTTTAAGCTTATTCAAGTTGCTAAACATAGAATTTTACCTTCAATCAAAGATATAACTTGATGCTTGATTGTTGCTTTGATGATTTCAACTCAATCCTTAATTTGTTGCAATTTCTTGGTTGCAAGACTTTGTGTGTTGGGAAGAAGAAGGAACCGTATATAGAAGAAGAGAAAAGCAGGATATTAATTTGGTAGAAATGAGCATTAAGTCTCATTTTAGGGATTTATATAAATTTCAAGTTTCATTCTTTATAATTTAACCACAAAAGTTCCTTTTCTTTTAAATCAACCTAATATATTTATAATTTGGTCCACTTGACTTTTATTAACTAAATAACAATTTATTACTTGTTTTACAAATTTATATTTTAAATATCTTAAAATAATTATCATTTAGCTTATAGTTAACGTTAAACTTTGTTAATTGTTGTTGATTAAAGTTTAGGTCGTTACAGAGTGGGCTCCACCACGCATAACTTCGTCCCCGAAGTTGTCTATGTTCAGATAAGAGTAGTTAGGAATTACAAGGTAGGCATGAATCTCTAAATCTGACACAAACATTTGGTGATTTATTGAATGAGCACCATCTGTCTTTCATAACATTTAAAATGGGAACTTATGCTTATCAGTTATGTATCCATTATATGGACTTTTGAGATTTAAAATATACTCCATTTTATACAACTTATTAGCTTATTTATGCACTAACTTAAGGCATTTTAGGAACTCTGACTTATCATTTATACCTTTGTTATGTGGGTTTATGCTTTGAGATTTAAAATATATCTTATTCGATTCGGCTAGCAACTCAATACATTAATTAGCTTATATCTCTCTTTAATTTTCTTTTGAACTAGCTAAAGAGCTTTTAGAAATCTGATATTTGTACTTTATGAAACAATTTCTTTTATTGATGATGTTACAATCATCAATCTCTTAGATAATTTCTGATTTGCGCTGACTGTTGTGAAGACTTATAATTTCTTTGCTCTGACAAGCAAATGGAATAAGAATTCCATTTAATTATATGTTTGACTTTTCATGAGTGAATCTCTGAATTTAAGATTACTTCACTCTTTGGGCAAAAGCTTTTTATTTTATGTGCAGTTAAGTGGAATAAATATTCTATATTGGACATCTCACTAGTCTCGCATCGACATAATGAGAATCCAACACTTACATCTATAATGACATATGATGGGCTTTTCATTTTATATGCAGTTAGATGGAATAGGAATTCCATTTTAGATATCTCACTAGCCTCGCGTCGACATAGTGAGAATCCATTCTTACATTTATTTTGACACATAACAGACTTTTCATTGGCCATTTATGACCAATCGCTTGACTTTACAAAATTTCAGTCTATTTTCTTGTCACTCTCTCTTTGTGCCTCTGACTTCTTTGATTCTCATTCAAGTTGTCATTGGGGCTTAATAATTTGTTTCAATGATTCTCTTCTTAACAGGTTTTATTTAATTAGCAACTTCTACCTCTGCCTCCTTAAGAGACACACTGTAATCATTCAGATTACAAGGATTTACGAAGAAGCTTATGTTTAGGATTTTATTTTGATTTCTTAGAGCTTCTGAATCATACACGATTCAGATTACAATACCTATATTGTTTATAGGTATAATTTCTGATTGGAAATGTATTTGTATCGTAACTTTAACTGATACAACCCATATGTCATCCGCATTATTCACTATTGATGAACAGGGTTGTAGAGTTAACTCATTACTTACTTTGGATTTGAAATTCAGATGGTAACGGAATTAATATCGTTTTATTATATAAGAAAACTTATTATTAGTTACCATTGGGGTCTTTTGGCGTTTCTGGTGTCTCCTCGGCATCCTCAGCAGTTATATGAAAAGCTCGCGCCTTTGCTGTAGGTATCATTGTAGTACTCTGTTGGATTGCTCTGCCAACTGGTTGTTCCTGATTAGTAAGTCGGTGTGCATTTGAGCAATGCTTGGCATAATGACCACGCTCACCACAGTTGTAGCATACGTCGTTTATTTCTGGGCACTCATCGCTTCCATGTCCAATCTGGTTACAAGTGTAACACGTCACATCTCTAGGGTTGCAGCGTCCGCTATGAAATTTGTTACAGCGTTTACACGATCGCGCTCCTGACTGGATGGAATAAACTCTAGTCTTCTGAGGTGTAGAGGA
This sequence comes from Centrapalus pauciflorus, assembly GCA_020465985.1. Lineage (NCBI taxonomy): Eukaryota > Viridiplantae > Streptophyta > Magnoliopsida > Asterales > Asteraceae > Centrapalus > Centrapalus pauciflorus. The sequence goes on along the minus strand of JAANYP010003659.1, from coordinate 122,250 downwards.
TGCTTGTGACTGCTGCTGATTGGACTTTGATGAACCAAAGAATCTACTGGATTTCTGTTTCTTAGGTGGAGATGGACTTGTAGGACTTATAGCCATCATAACGGGTTCATAACTCGAATCTGTGAATTCTCGCTCCACCATCCTTGCTGCTTCCACAATGCTGAGATACGTTTTGAACTTTATGCTATTCATTTGTCTTCTATATGTTGGATTCAGACCCAGTCTGAATCGATTTATCTTACGTTCTTCTGTTGCTACTTGATATGACGAGTAACCGCAAAGTCTCGAGAACTCATGCTCGTATTCATCAACGGTCTTAGTTCCTTGTTTCAATTGCATCAACTGCATCTCGAGTTCGTCTTGTTTGTCTGTTAGACAGTATTTGGCGTTGAACATCTCCAAGAACTGCTCCCAGTCCAGTGCCATAATTGCTTCCTCACCATAGACGCTCCTTTGTGTTTTCCACCTGGCTCTAGCAGCTCCAACGAACAATGCTGTTGCGAACTTAACTCTATTGCTGTCCAGACATTCTGAGATACTGAAGATCTCTTCAATATGACTTATCCAATCTAACGCTTGTATTGGATATACTGTGCCTTCAAACGTCATAGCACCACTCGCTTTGAAGTCAGCCTTTTGGCTGCACAACTCGCTGATTGTCATGCGCATTATCAGAATCGGATTCGCTTGACTGTTCAGTGTGCTTCTTTTTATGGTTACTTCTCTTTTCAGTTTTCTTTAATGATTCAATTTGTTCTAACATAAACTTGTTTTGTTGCTCATTATTCTGGGTTATTAGTTGTTGCATCATTTCCAGGACTTGCTCTGGGGTCATGCCACCTGATGGTCCACCTTCTCCTGACATAGCTCTGAAATTCAAATCACTAAATATTTAGATCATTAGCCTAGCATATTGTTCCCTTTCATGCCCCGTCCTACTAGTCTCTGAAACCTATCTTAGTTCAAGTCATCCTGTCATGATTGATACTATAACATTGCACAAGTTTGAGATCATGTATTACACGTAATACAATGATTCACTCAAACTATTTTCTCTGATACCATCCTGTGAGACCCAAGATTTCTCAAAGGTCTCAAGTCAAGGCCCAGTAGCAACGCAATATCAATCTTGAAACTAAGATAAAATTAACAGTTGCGGAATAAAAGTTAATTACAATCAGAGACAAATTTTAAGTATAAGGCACAAACTTCTAGACTAAAACATCAAATCATCATAATATAAACTAGCCCAAACCCCAAAGCTCAATCTTCAATCAAGTACCAAGGTATTGGAACAGGTTCTAATGCACTTCAAGCTCTTTCAAAGTCCTGACCTATGAACTAGGTCCAGCCAATCCTTTGCCTTTACCTGAAAAATAATGCAACAACGGGGTAAGCTTATTTGCTTAGTGAGAATGTAGAATTTCACATTTAACATGCAATTACGAACGCGGAAGCACATGCACTGCACTCGGCTCATGCACGGCTCAGCTCTATTGCTTATGCACTGCACTAGGCTCATGCAAAGCTCAATCTCGTAGGGACATTGGCCAATTAATGCTCTTTTGATGGGCGACTTTGCTCAGCTCCCAGTTATAAAACTGTTGTTGCTCTTGAGACTATTAGACAAATTCACAAGGAATGCTCGGATGATGATAAATCCATACACACGCATCATTAGTGGGGATCAGCCACGTACTGGGCTAGCTACCAGTAAAAGCTCTATATGGATATCATCGGAATGCTCAGCTCTAGCTACCCTCTGTGCTTTCATCACGTAAATCAGCACATCATAAGCCTAACATTAACCCAACACTGAGCAGTAGTGATGGTGTTAAGCTTAACAATCAAATGACTCATCAAAGAATCGAATCTAGAAGAAGAAATACTCAGCTCAACAGATCATAGTAAATATACTATGACAATATATCAATAAGCTCAAGATCAGAATGCCAAATAAATCAGAATAAAGCAACAATAGTCTCAATTCACATAATATGCAGTTAAAGTGAAATCTACAACTCACAGTTACTGGTTATTTTGCACTTTCACTTTCTGGCACTGGCTCCGTTGCTCACAATCTGCAGAGGGTTAGAACCACTATCTGACTTATATCAGACTTACAGACAGCTTGCTACTTTGCTACAACCCTTAATGATGCTCTTTAATATATCTTTTAGCTTTCTTGCATTGCTCAATCTGTTAATCATATCATTTCTGATATTTATGGGACTATGAATCATTTGAATAATAAATTCAGTGTTCGTTCGTTGGTCTTTAAATTCAAAGTCTCATATTAGACTATATTGAGATGAATATGGCCAATAATTTCATCAGAATCTTTCATTCAAGGTTCAAAGATTATAATTGTCATATATGAAATACGAACATGATTTAAATGACTTATAAACATTTTTGTCCTTTTTCATGGACATGTGTGACTTTATTAAGTCTTTATTGGCTTTCGTTTGCTCATTAGAATTCTTAAGAAAGCATGTTTAATCATGTCATATGCTAATTTGATGTTTATATGTTCATAAGGTTGCATCTGAATTTAATTAAACATATTCACTTGATCATGGTACTTATTTCATAAAATAAGAACATCATATGCTTTCAATTGGATTTTATAATCCAATTCTCATAGGTTTATGTCAAAATATATCATTAATCATGTATTTGAATACCATTTATGTGTTATGATCATAATGATGTATTTTGAAATCTAGTCATGTATATGATCACACATATTGTCATACACTTCTCATATGTCTTGACAATATATGTATCTTATGCCCAAAACACAATTATGCTTCACAATTAATCAATTTATCATGACTTTATGAAGCTCTCATTTAGAAGAAACAATGCAATGTTATTTGACCACTTAATCTTATACAAAGTCATGTAGGTGTTGATGTTGGGAGCTCAATATATGTGATCACACACTTATGCATTTTTATGTTTCCTTTAATACTTATGTGTCTATATATATTGTTGTTTCAGTTTGCATATATAACATGCACAGCACCCCTACATGTATATGCATATTAGATGTTGGTTCTGTGATCTGTTTTTATTACTATATATAAAGACTGATTTTGCTACTTTATTCATCCAAAATTTATGAGAATAGAAAAGGTCAAAGCTAGGCTCCTGTTTCTTGTTTTCTGCCTATATACATCGACACACATACAACAACAAAAGGGTTTGGCTGCTGGAACTAGAACCTGTTACACCCACTGCACACACATACTTGTTTTATGCAAAGATATAGGAAATGGTTGCTGTGACTATTTTCTGCACACACTGCACATTTACACTTTATTAACATAAAAGGAAAAGGAAGGAATTTGCTTTCTATTTGTGTATTCTGTTTCTATATAATCCGACACACACATACCCATATTCGTCTCTTATATAAATGACAAGGAAAGTGGAGCAAAAGAATTTTGGTTGCTGTGCAAGTTATAGACTGTTTCAGTAGTTTCAAAGTTACCGAAACTATGTGGGTTTCGGTATTTGTAGGTAGTTTCAGTATTCCTTGGTGAGCTTCCACATAGGCTTCTGCAATTCCAGCAAGGTTTCAATATTACCAAAACCATTGAGGTTTCGGTACTCCTTTGTGGGTTTCGGTACTTGACAGAACACACACACACATCTGTACTTTATCTTCTTTCAGTTTTCTTTAAATTCCAGCAACAGCACATAAAAATTCAGGTTGTGTATTGCTTCTATATGATGGATTAAACACACACAAATACTTACAACTCATAGCCGAATGCTTTTGGTATTGAAGAGATTACCGAAACCTTTTGGTATTGGTTTCTGGGTCTATGGTTTCGGTTGGTTTGGAATTACCGAAACCTTTCAAGGTTTCGGTATTGCATGATGGGTCTCGGTAGTTTTCAGTTCTGGTGGGGGTTGCAGGGTGTTACCTCCAGGTTTCGGTACTTTATATATATATATAGGTTTCGGTTTCTTGCTGGGTTTCGGTAGTTTTCATTTAAACACAGGCACAACACAGCAAACATATTCCTTCTGTTTTTGTTCATTTCAGTAGTAATTTAGGTACAATTAAATGGCATTTTAATGCATCTAATTGATGAGCAAAACACACAAATGTATCTAAGCTTTGGCTGGAGGCTACTGGTTTCTTGATAACCAAATTAATGTATACATGCATGCTTTTATTTTAGGTGGGTAACACTAATCTTTGTCCAATTTTGATGTTTTGCTGAAATTTGTGTTCTTAAAATCACCAAAACCGTATACTTATTTTTAAGCTTATTCAAGTTGCTAAAACATAGAATTTTACCTTCAATTAAAGATATAACTTGATGCTTGATTGTTGCTTTGATGATTTCAACTCAATCCTTAATTTGTTGCAATTTCTTGGTTGCAAGACTTTGTGTGTTGGGAAGAAGAAGGAACCGTATATAGAAGAAGAGAAAAGCAGGATATTAATTTGGTAGAAATGAGCATTAAGTCTCATTTTAGGGATTTATATAAATTTCAAGTTTCATTCTTTATAATTTAACCACAAAAGTTCCTTTTCTTTTAAATCAACCTAATATATTTATAATTTGGTCCACTTGACTTTTATTAACTAAATAACAATTTATTACTTGTTTTACAAATTTATATTTTAAATATCTTAAACTAATTATCATTTAGCTTATAGTTAACGTTAAACTTTGTTAATTGTTGTTGATTAAAGTTTAGGTCGTTACATATACACAACCTTCATAGCACACACAACTTGCTTTAAATAATAAAAGATGAAGGGTGCTGCTGATCAATGTTAAATCAAACACAAACACTTTGTTGCTGCACACATGTATATATATTGGTTGCTATTGCAGTCATAGGACATCCGAGACTGCACCAAATGTGAGTCTTAGATCTTTGTAACACACACACACACTAATACAAACTTCCAAGATTTGTTTAATACTTAGTTAATTTGGTTATTGTTCGCTTGTTCAATACATCCGATACTTCACCAATAGTTAGTCTTGGATCTAATACTACTATACATAACACACACAGAGACTTGTAACTACTTGTTATGTATTAGGTGCTGCTGATTTTCTGTCCCAAAGCACACATAAGAGACTACATGACATAGCTTCTTTTGGTTTCCACAAGATCAACACATCCGAGACTCACTTATGGCATTAGTCTTGAAATATTTTCACAAACACTGCACATAGTTTATATGAAGGGAATGGCTACTGCTCACTTGGCATAAGGAACACACATCCGAGATTCTCCCTTTGTGAGTCTCGGATCTTTTCTCAAACCTTACACACACTTAGTTTATTCAAATAGATTGGAATGGTTGTTGTTGGGTCACTTCACATTCGAGAATTACATCCAAGACAAGTCTTGGATGTTTCTTCTTCATGCATTACAAACACTCGCACACATACACTGCACTTTGCTTCTTTATTTCTTTAATTTTAGTAGCCACAAAAGAAGATTAAAAGGTGTTGTATGCATCTAATTGAACCACAAACACTTATACATAAGTATCATGCCATGGCCGAAGGCCAATGGCCTTCTTGACCTCTCATTTTCGATCAAAACAGAAAAAATGACAGCAGGTACCAACTTCATTTAAGTTTCTGATTTCATTTTCAAAACATGGAATTAGCACTAAGAATGCTTACTTAATCAATTGAATAGCAAATAAAAACTTGCATGCATCTTCTTTGAAGATTAAGACACATATTGATGATCAATTTTGTGATTTTCTAACCATTTTGAAGTATAAAATTTCCCAGGAACTGTGCGTTCCGATACACGCTCACAAGAACAATTAAAATTGTAGATTTACCTTGGATCTTTAATATAACTTGTTGCTTTATGTCTTGCTCTTGTTTATAACTTGATATCTTGAATTGGTTGCAACTTGTGAGAATTCTTGATGAAGCCGTAAGCTTTCTTTTGAATGAGTTGAGAGAGTTTCTGTAGGTCCCGAGAGGTTCCCAAAGTATATAGTTATAAGCTGTAGAGGGGGGGTGAATACAGCAATTTAAAAACTACACACTCTTTTCTCAATGTTTGTATGTATTATCAACAATTTGTTAATTACAAACAAGCTTGAATGCGGAATAGTTCAAGCTGAGATGACAGATACAACAGTATGTTCACTAGTCTAAGACAAACTCAAACTAGAATACAATGAATACACTCACTAAGAAGCACTCACTGTGTTTACAAGACTTAAGGGAACAACTTATGTAAAACAGCTTAGACACACAGATGCTGGTTTACACAGTAGGCTTGCATGCATGAAAATCACACTTGCACGTTCACTCTTGGTTTCAGCACTTAGCTTTCTTCACACTTCTTTCTGACCTTAGAAGCTTCCTTTTATACTCACTTAGAGGATCTAAGAGAAACATCTTCATTGGACGGAATGAAAAAGGAGAAGTCTTGTTGAAAAGACAACATAACCTTTTCTGCACTTCTCTGAAAAGCAGACTTGTCTTCACATGTGCAGAACTTTTGTCTTTTTACTTTGTCTACTGTTGCATTGCCTTTAACTAATTTAGGAATGTCAACTTTGCGTCTTTCTTCCTTGTAAAGGCCTATTTTGATATAAGAAAAAGGTCTATCACCCTTATTCAAATAACCTTTTGGCTTCCTGTTACAGAACAGCGTGGGCAAGGCTGAGCAGTTCTGTTTTCCACTTTGTCTTCGACTTTGTAAACTGATCTTGTAGTCAAAAACAATACATGTGAACTTGGAAAACATATTCATAAAGTGTTTGTAGCCTGTTCACAAAGAACAAGTTTCTGTCACACAAAGAACAGAACACTTAAAAATGCCCAAGCGCTCAACAGTGTGAGCAGCGTAAGCAGTTTTATGTCCAGCCTGTTCAGCAACAGAACAGCTTGGACAACTGCTTAGTTGCAACACAGCAACATATAGAACAGCTTAAGACTGATATTGCAAATCATTTTCAGTTTCATAAGGCAGATAACAGGCCTTAAATTCAACCTCAAATGCATCAACAGTTTGATTAAAATCTCCCCCCTCAGATGTAGAACAGGTTTGACTGAGGCCTTTTTGTGCCTAACAATCTCCCCCAGTTTGCAATAACCAGTCCAAGCGGGTCCTTATCAAAAATCACTATATATTTACAGTACATTTTGCTGATATTGAAATTACAACATTACAGTAAAGTAAAAGATCAGTTTATATATACACGATCTTTGACTACACTAGAACAACAACATTTCTTACTTACAAAAATACAACTAATGTACTGATGTATATTACAACTAATGTAAACTGAAATTACAACAAATGTAAATAAAGTACAACTGATGTACATTGGACTGTTTTAGATGGGAGCAAATAATGGTAAGCCTGTCCAACTGATGGACAGCTTCCATTCTTCACCTACCCAGATGGCAGGTGGACTTCATTACAATGGAAAAGGATCCTGAACCATCTTTTCCAGTTCTTCCCTTGTATCCTCAAGATCTTGAATTTCACTTCTTATTATCATGAACTTGGGATCATTGAGCTCTCCTCTTTCATAGAAGCCTCTGAGCTGATCCCAGACGGCTGCTCTCCATTTGCTAGACTGCCTAAATGAAACTGCAAGTCTGAAGGCGACAAGCTGTCTCAGATCAACTTTGTACAGTTCTGAGGCTCTTTGGAAGCACTTCTTCTGGGTTAGGGGATCTACAAAAAATGCCCCCAGCTCAGGTTCTTCAATAATCTTGCCATCCTCAAACTCTATTCCACTTGGCAGGCTATGATCAACTCCCTTCATTTCAATGGCATAGTCGCCCTGTTCGATCAGTGTAAGGAGTAGCTCCATCTCTGTGTCCTTCCTTGTCCTCCTGGCCTTTATTTTTGGATGTGTCACAAAGACACCTTCACTAACTTCCTTAGAAATCAGGCCAAGATCCTTTACTCTTTCCATCAACTTCTTGACATATGCCCTGATTTCTTTAGCAGTTTCAGACTTTGATTCACTCAGGGCAACTGCCAGCTCAATCCATTCCCTGTACCCCATCTGGGCTACATCAGTGTGGTCATAGGTTTCCAATTCTAGGCCTGTTGCATCCATCCTTGTTATTTTAAGCTTCCACTGACTTCCTTTCCTTGATATAGGGACAGCTTTGACAATTGCTTCCTTGGCTAGCCTTCTTTCAGCAACATCATTAAACTTTTTCCTAGCCAAGTTGTCAAAGTGGTATTGAGCTCTTGCATGTGGTACTGTTGATTTGGTCACAGAGACCTGAGTACCTTTCTCTACTTCCTTCTCTTTCTCCCCTGCTGATTGTCTAGCAGCTTCCATTATTTTCTTTTGCACCTCCAAGGTAGACATTTTAATTTTCTTTGCTTCTTGGAGTGCAAAAGCTTTGGCAGCTTTGGTAGATTCTTCTTCTTTTCTAAGCACTTCCAGGGCTTGAAGCTGTTCTTCTCTGAACTCAAAATACTTGTCCATAGGAAGACCCATTTCTTTAGCCCTGGCTTTGTGAAATTGATCTTCTGCTTGTTTCTGCTGTATGGGATCATCAGCTACCTTTTCTTTTCCTTTAGCTGCTGTTGTAGTGACAGCAGCCTCAGGAATTTCCTCTTCTTCTTCTTCTTCTTCTTCTTCTTCAGTTAGAATTAAGTGCCTCCTTTTACTGCTAGGCCTGTCCTCAGGAATGACTTCCTCCCCCTTAGACTGAGCAGGGTTTGGAGAGACAGCCTGAGTAGGCATAGCAGCTTGAGAGGCACCTTCAGCTGTACCTGTTTCAAAGACATCTGCTGGCTGACCAGTGTGAGTTGCAGACACTGGTATCTCCTTAGGAGAAGAAGTTTTCTCCCCCTTAGACTTAGTCTTCGAGGCAGATGACTTCTCCCCCTTTGAAAGAGATGAAGCAGCGACTTCAACACCTGGTCTGCCTGAAGACACAAAGTCAGCAGGCTTGCCAGCAGGTTTAGTAGAAGGTTTAGGACCAACAAGGCTAGTCACTAAGTAAGCCAAGTTATCCTTCACCTCAGTAAGCTGGGAAAGACAGGTCTGAAGAGAAGAGGAGTGGGAATCAGCAAGGAATGTGAGCTTAACAATATTTTCCCTATCAGACGCTGTGAACAGCAGAGTTTGCAGCTGTGCAAGATGAAGTTCTAGAGAATCTTGCACATCAGCAAGATCTGATGACACAGAGTTGGATAGGGAGCCAATTAGAGTTTGTAAGCTAGCCAGAGTGGCTGGAAGAGTAGAGTTGCAAGTATTAAGAAGTGATGACAGCTGTTGGGAAATGGCTGTCATTGAGGACACAGAGTCCTGCTGTATGGAAAGAATAGAGGAGAGGGAGGTGGACACAGTTTGCAGCTGAGCAGTGAGTGCTAACAGCTGTAGAGAGGAATCAGGTTGTGGAGTGGTAGGGAAAGAGGCTTTGAACGAATCAAAGAACCCCTGAAGTTGTGCAGACACAGAGTCTGAGATGACAGAGGGGAGAGAGTTCATGGTGGTTTCCAAAGAACCAACTTTGTTGGTCAGCAAAGAAAGCTGATCCTTCAAAGGCAGGTCTTTGGGAGATGGAGGTGTATGGGTAGATTGTTTTGAGTGGGTAGATGGAGAGGAAGATGATGAGGCTGGTGTTTGAGGATGTGATGGAGAGGGAAGAGGGACTTTGGACAGAAGCTTCATAGCCTGGGCAAAAGTAAGATGGCCCAGTCTGGAGGGATCAAAGGGTCCTTCAGCAGCGGCTGTAGCTGCATCACCAGGAGAGGGGGATGATGTTTGGGGTCTTTCAGATGCTGCTTGTGTTGCAACATCCTCATGAAGACCAGTGGTGGTTCCCTCTGCAGTGCCTTGGTCTAAAGACACCTCATCATTGGGAGATGGGATATGCATTTCAACATCAGCAGTGGTGAAACCTGCTGATGGAATTTGCATGGAGGGAGCAGCCTCACCAGAGGGATGGTGTGATCCCTGAGGTTCATCAGCTTGGGTTGTTGGTCCCTCAGCAGCTGTTTAGTGTAGAACAGCTGTATCATGGGGAGCAGAAGTTTGAGACTGAGCTGCTGATTGGTCTATACCAGCAGCGTGGGCATCTCGTGCAGACTCAGGGTGTGAGGAGATTTTAGAGGGGGACAGTGTGGACACAGTATGGAGTGGAGAGGACTCCTGTCTTTCAATATCCTCAGCCTGTTGGGAGGCTGGGATAGTTGATGTGGGTATCTCCTTTTGTACAACTGGTTCCTGTTGGGAGGAACCAGAGGGCCTAGGCTGACTCTGGGTAGACTCAGATTGGAGTGAAGCAGGCTCCAAATGAGCTGAACCTTCTCCCAAATTAGGAGAGGCAGCTAGGGTTGCTTCTTTTTCAACTGAACCCTGTTGAGAGGGGACAGAGGAGGTGGTTTGTTGGGTTGGTTTCTTTTTGGCTAGGGATTTGCGTTGGTAATGAATGGATGATGTGGGTGATTATGGAGAGGGGAGAGGATCTGTTTGGACAGGGTGTGAGACTGGGTCAGGAACAGTGGGGCTGGCCTGTTCCATAGTCTCTTGTGCCACAGAGGCATCAGCCACAAAGGCTTCAGGCTCAACAGATGAACCAGGGTGAGGAGTCTGCTCCTCCTCAGCCACAGAGGCTAAAGGAGCAGACTTAGTCTGAGCTGTTTTGGCCTTCTTTTTCACAGGCCCAGCTTCAGTTGCCAGGGTCCTTTTAACAAGCTTAGACCTGGCTTTGGATTTTCTGGCGGGAGCAGCAGCTTCTGGATCCACCCTCACATCAGAGGGTCCTTCCACCAAACCTAACAGCCTCCTCATTGGTGTGGATAGAGGAGGCTCATTTTGCAGTACAGGAGTATGAAAGATTCTATTCCCTATGACAGGGAATGCAGCAGACTTAAGTAAGGGCTGGGAGTTGTATAGTTGCTCACCACAAACATGGCTAAAAATGAGGCTCAGAAACCTGGGATAACGGACAGCAGCTGGTCTTGGCTCTTGCTGCACCAGGTTTCTCAGGTTTGAAAAGATCCACTTAGCCATGTCAAGAGTAGTCCCATCCACTAGCTGTAGGACTATTGGCACTTCATCTCTACTAAGTTGGTCGAATGAACCAACTTTACTGCTGAAGCTCATCATCACTGAAGCAAACAGAAAGCTGTAGGTAGGAGACAAATCCTTCTTGTACAATGTTGCTCCAATTTTGGGTTCTGCTACACCACAGAAGCGTAGCAGATTTCCCATTTGCTCGTTCTCAGGCTGGGGCAGATCATATGACTCAGCAACTGGCAGATGAAGAACCTCCCTTAGAAGATCAGCAGTTATCTCAATGGTTTGAGTCCCATTAAGAATAGTCCCTTTGATGACTGTGGTGTTGGGGTTGTAAGAAAAAGTGTACCAGAATTCATACACCATCTCCTGGTACAGGACACCAGGAGTTGCAGTCATTGCATAGTTCAACGGATGAACTTGCAGAAATTCCACCATCTGATCGTAGCCCTTCCCCACATAGTTTTTGGGGATAGTGAGGTTGGCAACGTAGTTTGTGGGTTTGATGGTCAGCATTGTGGTGACTGATGAATGTTTGACAACATCATCACCAACAAACACTGGAAGAAAGGGATTAGGTCTGTGAGCCATTTGGGAATTTTGGAGGTTGAAGAAGCAAAGGACACTTAGTCGATTTTTAGGGTTCTTGAGGATTTCTGGAAATGATGAAGAAAATGAAACAGTAGTTTGGTATTTATAGGATTTGAATGTGAGTGTGTATGAGAAAGAAGATTTTGGGCAGTTTGATTTAAAAAAGTCGTTAACGGAAAACGGAACGGTTGTCCATGTCAGACCGTTTGTCAGACCACTTGATTTCTGTTTAATCACTTACACACGTAATCCACATTATCCGCAGTAATTAAGTTAAATAAAACATTAATTAAGTAACTTAATCTTGAAGAAAGGTAATTAAAATTTTTGGTCTAAGCTGTTGGTCAACCCTGTGATGACCAAAGCCATCACAAGCTGTTCAATCTTCAAGCTGTTCATTTTTCAAGCTGTTCTTCCAGCCTGCTCTCCTTTGTAAGAGCAGATTGTGTTCAATAGGAGAACAGGTTACAAGAGAAAAACTTGTAAGACAGCGTGAAGGAATGGACAGGTTGAGGATTGAATCCTCAGAGCAGGCTGGACGAATAAACTTATTTTGTTCAGCCTGTTGTATGCTCAAGCTGTTCAAGTTTTTCAGACAAATGACTAAGTACAGAACATGAATAACTTGTTCTGTCTAAGCTGTTCTGAGAAACTTGAGCAGTGTGAAACATACAGATTTTTAGACCTTTGAGAAACACTTAGTCACTCTTGTTTAACATGCCCAGCTTGCTGACAAGGTAATTAAACCTTGTTTCATCCAGAGGTTTGGTGAAAATGTCTGCAAGCTGTTCATTTGTGGAAATGAAACTTACCTCCACATTACCTTTCTGAATGTGATCCCTGATGAAGTGATGTCTGACTTCAATATGCTTTGTTCTGGAATGAAATACTGGATTCTTGGAGATGGCTATGGCACTTGTATTATCACATAGAATAGGAGTTTTCCTATACACAAGGCCATAATCTTCAAGCTGATGCTGCATCCACAGAATCTGTCCACAGCAGCTTCCAGCAGCAATGTACTCAGCTTCAGCAGTAGAAGTGTACACTGAATTCTGCTTCTTGCTACTCCAACTGATCAACTTTCCACCAAGGAGTTGACATCCACCTGTTGTGCTTTTCCTGTCTAGCCTGCAGCCTGGAAAATCAGAATCTGAATAGCCTGTTAGTTCAAGGCTTGAGGCTTTGGGATACCAAAGACCCAAACCTAGTGTACCCTTCAGGTATCTGAAGATTCTTTTAACAGCAGCTAGATGAGATTCTTTTGGATCAGCTTGGAACCTAGCACATAGACAGGTGGCAAACATAATATCAGGTCTACTGGCAGTTAAGTATAGCAAGCTCCCAATCATGCCTCTATAAGCTGTTACTGAAACAGCTTTACCACTGGCATCAGCATCTAATTTTACATTAGTTGCCATTGGGGTTTTTATTGGAGAAGTTTTATCAAATTTGAACTTTTTCAATAGATCTAAAGTGTACTTTCTTTGATTTATAAAAATTCCAGTTGAGGTTTGTTTAACCTGTAATCCTAAAAAGAAAGTCAGTTCCCCCATCATACTCATTTCATACTTGGATTTCATGAGTAATGAAAAATTCTTGCATAGCTGCTCATTAGTAGAACCAAATATTATATCATCCACATAAATTTGAACAAGCATAATGTCAGATTTCACTTTCTTTATGAACAGTGTAGTATCCACTTTACCTCTGGAATACCCATCGCTCATAAGGAACTCAGTAAAAGTGTTATACCAGGCTCTAGGGGCTTGTTTGAGACCATAGAGAGCTTTGTCCAACTTATAGACAAATCCTGGGTGTTGTTCATTTTCAAAACCTGGAGGCTGCTTGACATAGACTTCTTCTTGCAGCTTCCCATTCAAAATGCACTCTTCACATCCATTTGAAATACCTTAATGCTCTTATGAGCAGCGTAGGCTAGATACAAACGAATTGCTTCTAGCCTGGCCACAGGAGCAAATGTTTCATCATAGTCAATTCCTTCCTCCTGTCTGTAGCCTTGAGCAACCAGTCTTGCCTTATTTCTAATGACATGACCTTGCTCATCCATTTTATTCCTGAAGACCCATTTAGTGCCAATTATAGTTTTTCCTTTAGGAGCAGGGACCAGCTTCCATACATTGTTTCTCTCAAACTGATTGAGCTCTTCTTGCATGGCAGTGATCCAATTGGCATCTTTTAGTGCTTCATCAACCTTCTTTGGCTCCATTAGTGAAACAAAGCTAGAGAACATACAAAAGTTCCCTAAGCTGTCCCACCGTGTTTGTATCCCTTTGTTGATGTCACCAATTATTTGATCATTGGGGTGACACCTGATCCACTTAGGATCATTTTTCAATGATGATTCTCCTGAGTTGTTAACATCTTCAGCAGGTCCTGTTGAACAGTTCTCAAGATTTTCAGACACACTGATGTCTTGAGCCTGTTCATTTGTTGAACATGTCTGACCACTGCTGAACATATCAGCAGAGGAACTGGGAATGTCAGCATTGATAGGTTCTGGACATGCAGTTGTAATTAAGTCAGTACATTTATTCACACAGGATGTATTGACATAATCATCATCATGTCCATCATGGTTAACAGGTTCCACATAGGGTGTAGTGGAAGCTTTTGAGTCCTCTTCATTGTTTGAATGCATCAGATCATCAAAGTTAAGTTCTCCTGAAACTAATTCAGGAACAGCTTTGGTGGAAGCATTCTTGGACTCTTCAAAGGTGACATTGATAGATTCATCTATCACCTTTCTTTTGTTGTTGTATACTCTGTAGGCTTTGGAGATAGCAGAGTAGCCAACAAACACACCTTCATCAGCTTTAGGTTCAAACTTTGACAGCTGGTCCCTTTGATTCAGAATGAAACAGGGACATCCAAACACATGGAAATAACTGACATTTGGCTTCCCTCCCTTTGAGCGATCGAGGGAGCTTGTGAACCTTTTCACCACTAAGGATCTGTTTTGGGTGAAGAGCAGTGTTAAACAGCTTCAGCCCAAAAGATGTGTGAGCATATGCTAGAGAAAAGGAGAGGGGACAAAAAAGAAGAAGACTGAGGTGCTTGTCGCGGTGATTTAAGGGGGGGGGGCATGTTTTTCAGGGGATACATAGTTCTAGGCAGGGTTCGTCCGTGGATAGTGGTAAACCTGATGCACACAGCATGGTTCTGGAAGCTTCAATGAGAGTTCGGTTTCTCCTTTCAGCAACTCCATTTTGTTGAGGAGTTCTTACAGCTGAAAAGTTTTGAGAGATTCCTTTCTCTTCACAGAAGTCTTCAAGAGTACTGTTTCTGAACTCAGTACCATGATCACTTCTAAGCTGCTTTACTTGGGCAGAGTTCAGCATTTCCATCTTTTTGACAAATCCAATAATCTCTCTAGCAGCCTCTCCTTTGCTCTTTAGAAAGATCACCCATGTGTACCTGGAGAACTCATCAACCATTACAAGAGTGTATCTTCTTCCTCCTAGACTTGGGACATTAACAGGACCAAACAAGTCCATATGGATTAAGAAGAGTGGAGTATCAATAGAGAAATTATGTTTGGATTTAAAGATGTTTTTCTCTGCTTGCCTTTTTCACAAGCTGTGCATAATCTATCCTTAGCAAAAGTCATAGAAGGCAAAACTGTCACCAACTCTTTCTTACAGAGTTTGTTGATGTTCTTGAAGTTCAGATGTGACAGTCTTCTGTGCCATAGCCAGTTTAGATCAGCATTTGTTCTTGTGAGAAGACAGGTTTCAGTTGTGGGGTCAGCAGAATGCATATCCACAACATATACACCTTTCTTTCGTTGAGCACATAGCACAACTTTGCCTTGGGGATCCAATATGTAACCCAGGTGCTCATCAAAGTTAACCTTGTAGCCAGCATCACACAGTTGACTTATGCTAACAAGGTTATGTTTTAGCCCAACCACATAGGCTACTCTTTTGAACACTGCAGCACCAGTTTTAAGAGTTCCATATCCCTCAGTGGATCCCTGTACATTATCACCAAAGGTGACTTTTGGCCCTTTTTCAGGCCTGAGATCACTCAGCAATTCTTTACAACCTGTCATGTGCCCTGAGCAGCCACTGTCCAAGTACCAAACCTGGGAAGGTTGTTTTTCCTGCAGAGTGATAAGAGAATTATTAGTTATTTTTAGGGGAACTCATCACAGAGATGAGTTCTCCTACTTCATCAACATTTGTTGATGGACTTGAAATATCCACACTAATATTCCCTATTTGAATGGTATCAGCTTGAATACCACTCTCAGTGACTGTGACATTTCCAACACTGCTTGTGACAGCTGTGATGGAAACAACAGAGTCAACAGGCCTCATGTCCTCAGATTCAGGACAATCCTTGGCCAGATGTGTCTTCTTTCCACATTTGTAACATTTTCTCTTTTTAGGATTTTTGGAAGAAGATCTTTCAGAAACACATTCTGAGCTATTTTTGTTGATTCTATCAGCAGATTTAGCAATTTTATTACTTTTTGATGAATCAACAGCTTGGGTGGAGAGTTCAATAGCCACAGCTTTGGCTGTCTCTTCTTTCCTCTTTTTAGGAGGACAGATGTCAAAGACAGGGAGCTTGATTGGCTTTTGAGCTTCCACAGGTTTGGGAAACTTATTCCCAATTCTCTCAGTTTGAGCAATGGCTTTGCCTTTGCCCTTACTGGATTGTGATTTATGCTCCCTATCAGCATACTCACTGTGTCTGGTTTTGAAAAGCTTATTCTTATTTAAAACCAGTTTACCACTATGATTTGAAAACTTATTTGAAATCACAGCAGTTTTGTTTTCAACATGAGACTTACCCTTGTTGAAAACAGGCTGCTTACCTTTTGAAAACTTGTTTTCAAAGTGTTTAGCATCAAAAGGATTAACATGCTTTTTACCATCAGTTTTGGACTCAGAACCTGTTTTGTCAACAGGTTTAGTATCCACAACTTCAGTTTGGACATGTTTTCCTTTCTTTTGCTTGTGTGAACCAGCAGAGCACTTAGCAGGCTGTCTTGATGGAGAACAAATTTCAACATCAGCTTTTGAGCTAAATTCACACAAGCTGTCAGTGTTTTGAGGCCTGACAAACCTATTTGTTGAGATTAGTTTACCATTCACATTTTGAATGAATGTGTTTGGAAGTTCACCAAGAGTGGATAAATCTTCTTTCAGATTATTGATCTCAACAATGGAAGCTGCTGTGTCAAGATCCCCTCCAAGATAGGCTTGGATTTGTGCAGGAATCTGTTGACTTATACAATGGCTGACTTTTTGTGCAGATTGGCACCAAGAGTCAACTATCTTTTGAAGCTTAGCATGCTTTATATCTGTTTCTCTCTTTTCTTCCAGTAAAATAGAGTTGATGTGTTTTAATTCATCAAGCTCAGTTTCCAACTTATGGAAACTGTCCAGTTTACTGGATTTAGTTTTAAGATCAGTTTTAAGTTTAGAGATTTCAGATAGTAAAGCATCATGCTTCTCAACAGCAGCTTTTAGATCAACAAGCATATATTCAAACATTTTAACTTTTTCTTCAGAACTGTAAGCCATAAAATTTTGTACCTTATACATCATAGTAGGATTCCAGTTCTCTAAGCTGCTGAAGGCTTCAGCTTCAGCCATATCTTGTTTGAAGCTGCTTGTTGATGGGACATCAGTGTTGGCCATCAGACATTGATTATCTTCTTCATCAGATGATGAATCAGATTCCTCCCAATCACAAGTCTCTGCCATGAGTCCCTTTTGGCGGTTGGAACCCACTGAGTTTTCCAACTTCCTCAGCTTAGCCATGGCCATAAGGTACTTAACCCTATAACCATCATCCTTGTTTGTCTTGTATGGTTTGGATGACTGACCAACAGCTTTTGACACACAGTCAGCAGCTATATGGCCAGTTTTGCCACACTTGAAGCACTCAGCCTTGGATTTATCAAATGCTTTCTTTTTGCCAGCACCTGAACTTCCTTGCAGCATGTTTCTTCCAAACCTTTTCTTGTTGAACCTTTTGACAAGCATAGCTATCATTTGCTCATCATCTTGTTCAGCAAGATCTGCAGTATCTTCTTCATCTGACACCTCCTCCTTGTCATCATCCTGTTGATCAGGTTGAGTGAACACATCACTCACCTGATTTACAGGCTGTCTCACATTAGCCACAAAGGCTGCACCTCTTTTGGACATTTCCAAGGCATTTCTCTTTTGTTGCCTTGACTGTTCATCATTCAGTAAGGATCCATACAAGTTAACCAGATCCATACTTCTGATAGTACCTGAGTTCCTTAGAATTGTTGAGAAGTAATTCCACTCTTCAGGTAGAATGTCCAGAAATTTATTCACCAGGGTAAGACTATCCTTAGTGATCCCAACAACCTTGAGATCATTCACTAGAGCAGTAAACTTGGTGTAGGTTTCAGTGAGAGTCTCCTTTGGTTTAGCAAAGAAGAGTTCATACTGTCTAACAAGATTGTTGATCCTGTTGTCCAGTGTGATTGTGAGTCCATCATAGACGGTACACAAAGTATCCCACATCTCTTTTGCTGTCTTCATTTTCTCAACCTGTTTGAACACATCATCAGGAAGAGAAATGACCAGGTTGTTCCTGGCCTTTGCATCCAGAGCCACCAGTCTCTTGTCTTCATCAGACCATTGAGCTTTAGCTTTCTCAAAGGTCCTGATTTCAGGAGCAGCTCCTTCAACCGCTGGAGTTATGGTAGTAACAGAGGTTGGCACATAGGGACCCTCCATCACTATCTCTGGTAGTTGTACATCCAGATTCTCTAAATAGAGCATCATTCTGCACTTCCAACCAGAGAAGTTTTGATGATTAAATTTTGGAGGTTTGCCCATAGAGCCATTGTCATAGTAAGAAGAATTTGCAGCACTATTGTCCATGGAAACTTGGGAGAATGAGAGATCTAGAATGACACACACTCTAAACTGCTTTGATACCAGTTGTAGGTCCCGAGAAGTTCCCAAAGTAATAGCTTTAAGCTGTAGAGGGGGGTGAATACAGCAATTTAAAAACTACACACTATTTTCTCAATGTTTATATGTATTATCAACAATTTGTTAATTACAAACAAGCTTGAATGCGGAATAGTTCAAGCTGAGATGACAGATACAACAGTATGTTCACTAGTCTAAGACAAACTCAAACTAGAATACAATGAATACACTCACTAAGAAGCACTCACTGTGTTTACAAGACTAAGGGAACAGCTTATGTAAACAGCTTAGACACACAGAAACTGTATTACACAATCAGACTTGCATGCATGAAAAACACACTTGCACGTTCACTCTTGGTTTCAACACTTAGCTTTCTTCACAGATCTTTCTGTCCTTAGAAGCTTTCTTTTATACTCATTCAGAGGATCTAAGAGAAACATCTTCATTGGACGGAATGAAAAGAAGAAGTCTTGTTGAAAAGACAACATAACCTTTTCTGCACTTTTCTGAAAAGCAGACTTGTCTTCACATGTGCAGAACTTTTGTCTTTTTACTTTGTCTACTGTTGCATTGCCTTTAACTAATTTAGGAATGTCAACTTTGCGTCTTTCTTCCTTGTAAAGGCCTATTTTGATATAAGAAAAAGGTCTGTCACCCTTTTTCAAATAACCTTTTGTCTTCATGTACAGAACAGCTTGGGCAGGCTGAGCAGTTCTGTTTTCCACTTTGTCTTCGACTTGTAAACTGATCTTGTAGACAAAAACAATACATGATGACTTGGAAACACAATTCCATAAAGTGTTTAGCCTGTTCACAAAGAACAGGTTCTGTTCACAAAGAACAGAACACTTTAAAATTGCCCAAGCTGCTCACCAGTGTAGAGCAGCGTAGACAGTTTATGTCCAGCCTGTTCAGCAGACAGAGCAGCTTGGACAAACTGTCTTAGTTGCAACACATGCAACATATAGAACAGCTTTAGACTGATATTGCAAATCATTTTCAGGTATCAATAAGGCATATAACAGACCTTAAATTCAACCTTCAAATGCATCAACAGGTTTGATTATAAATCTCCCCCTCAGATGTAGAACAGGTTTGACTGAGGCCTTTTTGTGCCTAACAAAAACAATCCCTGGCCAAGTGATTTTTTCTGCCACAATGAAAGCATTTTTTGACTGTTTAAATTGGAGAACCAGTTTTATTGGACAATATCTGGTTCTTGTTCCTCTGATTTCCCCTTACCTGCTGTTGTTTGGGAAACTTTTGAACACCATGCTTTTGGCATGTGCAGACTAGAACATTTTTACCCTTTTTATTATTCTTTGAAGAAGATGCAGTGTTACAATTAGAAAGTATAGAAATCTGTGGAGCAGCATTGCATACACTCATCTTCTACTTTCCTTTCTTATTGGGGATTTGGATTTCTATAGATGCACTCATTGTTTTGTGTTCTTTCTCAACTGCTGTGCACTCACAATCTCTATTTTGAATCTGATCTTCTTTAGATTCAGGACTGTTATCAAGGATAGGATCTACAGTGGTCATACACTCATCTAATGGTTCATTAACAAGCCTATCATCAACCTCACTCATTGGATGAATGTATTTGTTGTTGTATGGGGGTGGAGTAGCTCTGTAGCCTATACCTTCTTTGGGATTAAGCTGAGATTTTACCCTGTCTTTAAATTGGACTTCCATTAGGTGTTCTAGCTTTTGATTTGCCAATTTGAAGTTACCTAGATCTATATTGACAGATTCTAGTTTCTTATTAGCCTCTAACACCTTTTGTTCAGTCTCTTCTAATTTTTTATTTAGGGATTCTATTTTCTTATTTAGCTCCTTTTTCTCCCACTAATGATATGTTCTATCATGTCCCATTTGAATCTCATTATCCTTATAGTCATTGATCTATTTTTCAAGATCTTCTATAGCCTGCATGTATTCATATCTCCTTTCTTCCATCTTAGCTAGAGTTTTACACATGCTCTCATTATGATCTCTGTACTTTTTAACCATATTTTTTCATGTTTGAGAGCAAAGTTTAGAATTTACCTCAGATGGTAGTTTAGTGGAGGTGACAGTTGATGTTTCTGCCATTAGAGCTTGATTTTGAAATTCTTCCTCTGTCTGATCACTCCAATCAAACACATTGTCTTCTTGAGAGACAAGTGCTTGTGATGATGAAGCCTGATTAGTTTGTTGAGGCCTTGATGGCTGTTGACCTTGACATCTGCATTCTTTAGCAAAGTGACCAAGTTTGTGACATTTAAAACACTCAACTTTTGACTTATCAAAAGCTGGTTTGCCTTCTGCTCTGGCTGGAAAGGTCGTTCTGCCAGTTCCTTTCCAGAAACCTTTTGGCCCCCATGGTCAGCATTGCATGTTGCCATTTCAGATCCATCTCTTCTAGATCATCTGGATGAATCTGTTCTAAATCTTCAGCTTTTAGAGCAAACAGTCCATCATTAGCAAGAAAAGCCTCATAGTGAGCTTCAGTAGAGTTACCATCACCACCTGAAAAGGAAACACTGCAATTAGATTTTTCAGATGACAGAAGAGCAGTATTGTGATTATAAGAAAGAGATTTCTTTTTAGTGTCAATCTCTGTCTCAAACACTCTCAGACTGTTGTACAGATCATCCAGTTCTATTTCATCAAGAGTGTCTTTTGTTCTCCATTGAGCAGCATAAACTGTCCATTCTTCTCCAAGAGATCTAAGAAACTTTCTGTTGACCTCATCTTGATCCAGGCTGACTTTTGCACTTTCCAATTCACTTATCAGTTTGTTGAACCTGTCAAAGATTTGAGTAAGGTTTTCATTCTTGCCACCAGAAAAGTTCTCATACTGCTGTTTCAAAAGATCCTTTTGATTTCTCTTGGTACTGGCATTGCCAGTAAATCTTTTCTCTAAAGAAATCCAAAGAGAATGAGCAGTATAAAACTTTTTGAACTGATGTTGATAAGCATTGGGAATGGCTATTTGTAGAAGTGTAAGAGCTTTCACTTCATTCATTCTAGCCTTTCTTTCAAGTTCAGTTTTTGGAGGAGTTTTGATGGGTTTGCCCTCAGCATCATGTTCAGGATCAACTGCAGGAGGAAATTCAACAGCTTCCCATATGGCATAATCAATGAATTGAATATGCTGTTGAATCCTGAGTTTCCACATCTCAAACTCAGTGGGCTTGAGCATAGGCACTTTGAGTCCTTGCCCAGATCCACTACTGCTATTATCAAATTCCATTGCAAAAGATTAAAATTTTAAAAGAAAGCTTTCGACTTTGAAAAACAAAGAACGACCTGTGGCTCTGATACCACTTATCAGGATCTGAACTTAACTACCTAAGATTAACTGATTTGAATTGATCAGAGTGTAACCAATAATCTTGTATTAAATCAAAGTCTAATTAAGAAGTTTGCGGAATAACACTTAGTTACTTTAATAAAAGCTTTCAGAATCCATAACAGATAAACATAAATGAATAAACAAAAACTGCTTGTATTGCTGAACTGAATGATTACAATCACCTCTAATCTGTTTGATTAGACGAAGAACACAAATTGTTCTTAGGGTTTTACTACCTTAGAGGCTTATGAAAACTTAAACAAAAAGCAATTACAAACTTAAATGTGCAGAAACTTGATTACAATAGAAAAACCTATTCTATGTATTTATAATGCTTTCTGATTTGTTTCCTTGAAGGACTCTGACTTCTCTGATAGTAGATATGCTGGAATCTTCGTGTAAATACCTTTTCCTGAATATCAGCACTTTCCGTTTATGAAACTGTTGAGCAGCTTAAATCACTTAGCAGCTTGAGCAGAGCAGCTTGAGTGAAATTACTCTGGCAGCATGAACTTTTATACTAGCAGCTCGACCTTCTTCAACTAACAACATGAACTTTGTACTTACATAGAAATTCTACTAACAGTCTGAGAAGTCTAACTAACAGTTTGAACTACTTAGAATATTTCCCAACAAGACTAAAGCTACGTGAACAAAGAAAAGTACACACACACACACACACACACACATATATATATATATATATATATATATATATGTGTGTGTGTGTGTGTGTGTGTGTGTGTGTGTTTGTGTGTTCATTAAACGTCAAGGTTCTGGCATTATCGTAATTCAAATATATGTAGATGATATAATATTTGGGTCTACTAATTCAGAATTTTGTAAAATATTCACGTTTTTAGTGTCCCAAAAATATGAAATGAGCATGATGAGAAAAGTTAATTTCTTTCAGGAGCTACAAGTTAGACAACTTCAATCAGTCAAAATATATTCAGGATTTACTGAAAAACTTTAATATGAAAAACAATACCCCAATGAAAACCTCCATGGCTCAGATTCTAAATCTAAACTCGATGAGGACATTTCTGTGAGACCCAAGATTTCTCAAAGGTCTCAAGTCAAGGCCCAGTAGCAACGCAATATCAATCATGAAAACTAAGATAAAATTAACAGTTGCGGAATAAAAGTTAATTACAATCAGAGATAATTTTTAAGTAATCGGGGCAGACTTCTAGACTATTACATCAAAGCACAAAATGTAAACTAGCCCCAAACCCCAAAGCTCTATCTTTAATCAAATACCAAGGTATTGGAACAGGTTCTAATGCACTTCAAGCTCTTTCAAAGTCCTGACCTATGAACTAGGTCCAGCCAATCCTTTGCCTTTACCTGAAAAATAATGCAACAACGGGTAAGCTTAATTGCTTAGTGAGAATGCAGAATTTCACACTTAACATGCAATTCTGAACGCGGAAGCACATGCACTGCACTCGGCTCATGCACGGCTCAGCTCTATGCTTATGCACTGCACTAGGCTCATGCACAGCTCAAATCTCGAAGGGACATTGGCCAATAAATGCTCTTTTGATGCGCGACTTTGCTAAGCTCCCAGTTATAAAACTGTTGTTGCTCTTGAGACATTTAGACAAATTCATAAGGAATGCTCGGATGATGATAAATCCATACACACGCATCATTAGTGGGGATCAGCCACGTACTGGGCTAGCTACCAGTAAAAGCTCTATATGGATATCATCGGAATGCTCAGCTCTAGCTACCCTCTGTGCTTTCATCACGTAAATCAGCACATCATAAACCTAACATTAACCCAACACTGAGCAATAGTGATGGTGTTAAGCTTAACAATCAAATGACTCGTCAAAGAATCGAATCTAGAAGAAGAAGTACTCAGCTCAACAAATCATAGTAAATATACTATGATAATATAAATCAATAAGCTCAAGATCAGAATGTCAATAAAATCAGGATCATGCAACAAAAGTCTCAATTCACATAATATGCAGTTAAAGTGAAATCTACAACTCACAGTTATTGGTTATTTGCACTTTCTGGCTCTGGCTCTGTTGCTCACAATCTGTAGTGGATTAGAACCACTATCTGACTTATGTCAGTCTTTCAGATGCTTGCCATTTTGCTTGTTGCTGAATCTGTTAATAATATCATTTCTGATATTTATTAGCTTTTGAATCATGTGAATAGCATATTCAGTGTTCATTCGTTGGTTTTTAATCCCAAATTCTCATACTTTAATTGTATTGAGATGAATATGGCCAACAATTTGCTTAAATCATTTTATTCAGGGTTCGGTTTAATAATTTTGCTTGTCATATATGGAATATGCTTTAAATGATTTGAATGACATATAGGTATTTATGTCATTTTTCATGGACATGTGTTATAATGCATACATATAGCTCATATACATGATCATATTTAGGCTTATTTAAACATGTATGATTAACCATGAATTGTTTGAAATATATCATGTCAATAACTACACATGCATTTAATCCATTTTTATTAGTCATAAAATCCATTCCACTTAGATCATGCTTTATACTTTTAAATATTTTTATCAATAACGCATTCTTTGATTGTTTAATTATACATGATCATATATCTATAAACACTTTATTTGTTGATGTCATTCCATTAAATTTATGAGTCTTGATTTTTATTAATTGATCACCCACACTCATATATATTTCTACACTTTTTAACTTGATAAATTAAATAGAGGGAATGGATAAAGTTTAAAGAAGAAAAGGTTGTAGTTGCTTTTGATCACACAACACCCAAGATTAATGTTAAAAAGGAAAAGTGATGCTATTCTATTTCTTTTTGTGTTCTACACACACATTAGAGATATATACATATGCTATCTCTATTTATACAAACCTGCACACACTGCACATTTACACTTTATTAACATAAAAGGAAAAGGAAGAAATTTGCTTTCTATTTGTGTATTCTGTTTCTATATAATCCGGCACACACATAACCATATTCGTCTCTTATATAAATGACAAGGAAAGTGGAACAAAAGAATTTTGGTTGCTGTGCAAGTTATAGACTGTTTCAGTAGTTTCAAAGTTACCGAAACTATGTGGGTTTCGGTATTTATAGGTAGTTTCAGTATTCCTTGGTGAGCTTCCACATAGGCTTCTGCAATTCCAGCAAGGTTTCAATATTACCGAAATCATTGAGGTTTCGGTACTCCTTTGTGGGTTTCGGTACTTGACAGAACACACACACACATCTGTACTTTATCTTCTTTCTGTTTTCTTTAAATTCCAGCAACAGCACATAAAAATTCAGGTTGTGTATTGCTTCTATATGATGGATTAAACACATACAAATACTTACAACTCATAGCCGAATGCTTATGGTATTGAAGAGATTACCGAAACCTTTGAGGTTTCGGTATTGGTGTCTGGGTCTCGGTACTACTCTTGGTCTCGGTAGTGGTTTGTTTCGATGGTGGTTTCAGGTTAAAATATTACCAAAACCAATCAAGGCTTTGGTAGTGTTTCGGTACCCAATCTTTAATGTTTCAGTCCATGCCAAAACCCACACACACGAGCATACTTTTTGATTTCAATAATAAAACTCTAATCAACTTCTTTTGATGATTAAAACAGAAGGTGGAGATCAATTTTGAAAGATTTTAAGATTTAAATCTTTCGGTTCATCTCCTGGACATTGATCCAGGACCATTTTCATGCACGCAAACATCCATATGATGATTTAAGTTAAAATTACCTTGAATCTTGTAGCTCTTGTGCTCTTGATCACAAATCCAAAATTTCCTTGATGTATTGATGGGATTTCCTTCTTGATTTCTAGAGAGAAGTTGAATGAGAAAATGAACTGCATGTATGTGTTCTTGAAGTAGAGATGAGCAGGGAAATTAATTTGATAGAAATGAGCACTAAGTCTCATTTTAGATATTTATAAAATTTCAAGTCTCTTTCTTTATAATTTAACCACAAAAATTCAGGTTGTGTATTGCTTCTATATGATGGATTAAACACACACAAATACTTACAACTCATAGCCGAATGCTTTTGGTATTGAAGAGATTACCGAAACCTTTGAGGTTTCGGTATTGGTTTCTGGGTCTCGGTACTACTCTTGGTCTCGGTAGTGGTTTGTTTCGATGGTGGTTTCAGGTTAAAATATTACCGAAACCAATCAAGGTTTTGGTAGTGTTTCGGTACCCAATCTTTAATGTTTCAGTCCATGCCAAAAACCCACACACACAAGCATACTTCTTTTTGATTTCAATAATAAAACTCTAATCAACTTATTTTGATGATTAAACAGAAGGTGGAGATCAATTTTGAAAGATTTTAAGATTTAAATCTTTCGGTTTATCTCCTGGACATTGATCCAGGACCATTTTCATGCATGCAAACATCCATATGATGATTTAAGTTAAAATTACCTTGAATCTTGTAGCTCTTGTGCTCTTGATCACAAATCTAAAATTTCCTTGATGTATTGATGGGATTTCCTTCTTGATTTCTAGAGAGAAGTTCAATGAGAAAATGAACAGCATGTATGTGTTCTTGAAGTAGAGATGAGCAGGGAAATTAATTTGATAGAAATGAGCACTAAGTCTCATTTTAGGTATTTATAAAATTTCAAGTCTCATTCTTTATAATTTAACCACAAAAGTTGTTTTTCTTTTAAATCACCCAAATACATTTATAATTTGGTCCACTAAATAACAATTTAGTACTTGTTTTACAAATTTATATTTTAAATCTCTTAAGATAATTATCATTTAGCTTATAGTTAACGTTACGCTT
Source organism: Centrapalus pauciflorus (assembly GCA_020465985.1). Lineage (NCBI taxonomy): Eukaryota > Viridiplantae > Streptophyta > Magnoliopsida > Asterales > Asteraceae > Centrapalus > Centrapalus pauciflorus. The sequence goes on along the minus strand of JAANYP010003659.1, from coordinate 95,544 downwards.
TGTTATTTGTCGTTGATTAAAGTTTAGGTCGTTACAGAATGGGCTCCACCACGCATAAATTCGTCCCCGAAGTTGTCTATGCTCAGATATATGTCATTAGGAATTACGTGGTAGGCATGAATCCCTAAATCTGACACAAACTTGCTGGTGATTTATTGAATGAGCACCATCTGTCTTTTTATAACTTTATGCTTCTTTTGGCTTTTACAACCAGTACATCTACAAATTCTCCAGCTTATTAGCTGATTTATGCATTGACTTTAATACATTTTAGGAACTCTGTCTTATCAATAATACATTTACTATGTGGATTTATGATTTGAGATTTAAAATATGCTTCAATCAATTTGGGTAGCAATTCAATACATTAATTAACTCAAATCTCTCTTTTATTTTCCTTTGGAACTAGCTGTAGAGCTTTTGAGAGTCTGATATTTGTACTTTAGGAAACAAATTTCATTTATTGATGATGTCATCATCATCAATCGCTTAGATGATTTCTGATTTGCACTGACTGTTGTCTAAACTTGCAATTGCTTTACACTGACAAACAAATGGAATAAGAATTCCATTTAATTATACATACAAACTTAGGTTTTTCTTTTATCAGTAAATCTCTTATTTTAAACTTTACTTCCATCTTTTGGCAGAATCTTTTTATTTTTATGCGTAGTTAGGTGTAATAGGAATTCCATATTCGATATCTCACTAGTCTCGCGTCGACATAATGAAAATCCATTCATACATTTATTTGACATGTGACAGGCTTTTCATTGACCACTCATGACTAATCGCTTGACTTAACAAAGATCTCAATCTATTTCTTTGTCATTCTCGCTTTTTGCCTCTGACTTCTTTGATTTCAATTCAAGTTGACATTGGGTGCTTAATTACTTGATTCAAATACTCTTCTCAATAATATTTATTGGATCAGCAACTTCTACCTCTGTCTCATTATAAGACACTCTGTAATCATTCAGATTACCAGGATTTACGAAGTAGCTGGTGCTTAGGATTATATTTTGATTTCTTAGAGCCTTTGAATCATACATGATTCAGATTACAATACCTATATTCTTTATAGGTATAATTTCTGATTGGAAATGTATTTGTATAGTAACTTTAACTGATACAACCCATATGTCATCCGCATTATTCACTATCGAAGACAGGGTTGCACAATTAACTCGATACTTACTTTGGATTTGGAATTCATATGGTAACAGTATTTAATCATTTTATTTGTATAAGAAATTTAGTATTAGTTACCATTATGGTCTTTTGGCGTCTCTGGTGTCTCCTCGGCATCCTCAGCAGTAATATGGAAAGCTCGCGCCTTTGCTGTAGGTATCATTGTAGTACTCTGTTGGATTACTCTGCCAACTGGTTGTTCCTGATTAGTAAGCCGGTGTGCATTTGGGCAATGTTTGGCATAATGTCCTCGCTCACCACAGTTGTAGCATACGTCGTTTCTTTCTGGGCACTCATCGCTTCCATGTCCAATCCGGTTACAAGTGTAACACGTCACATCTCTAGGGTTGCAGCGTCCGCTATAAAATTTGTTACAACTTTTACACGGTCGCGCTCCTGACTGTATAGAATAAACTCTAGTCTTCTGAGGTGTAGAGGATGCTTGTGACTGCTGCTGACTGGACTTTGATGAACTGAAGAATCTACTGGATTTCTGTTTCTTAGGTGGAGATGGACATGTAGCATTTATAGCCATCATAACAGGTTCACAACTCGAATCTGTGAATTCCCGCTCCACCATTCTTGCTGCCTCCACTATGCTGAGATACGTTTTGAATTTTATGCTACTCATTTGTCTTCTATATGTTGGATTCAGACCCAATCTGAATCGATTTATCTTACGCTCTTCTGTTGCTACTTGATATGACGAGTAGCCGCAAAGTCTCGAGAACTCATGCTCATATTCATCAACGGTCTTAGTCCCTTGTTTCAATTGCATCAACTGCATCTCGAGTTCTTCTTGTTTGTCTGTTGGACAGTATTTGGCGTTGAACATCTCCAAGAACTGCTCCCAGTCCAGTGTCATAATTGCTTCCTCACCATAGATGCTCCTTTGTGTTTTCCACCAGGCTCTAGCAGCTCCAACGAACAGTGCTGTAGCAAACTTAACTCTATTGCTGTCCAGACATTCTGAGATACTGAAGATCTCTTCAGCATGACTTATCCAATCTAACGCTTGTATTGGGTTTACTGTGCCTTCAAATGTTATGGCACCACTCGCTTTGAAGTCTTTAAATCTACAGCCTTTTGGCTGTACAACTCGCTGATTGACATGCTCATTATCGGATTCTGATTCGCTTGACTGTTCAGTTTGCTTCTTATTATGTTTATTTCTCTTTTCAGTTTTCTTTATTGATTCAATTTGCTCTAGCAAAAACTTGTTTTGTTGCTCATTATTCTGGGTTATTAGTTGTTGCATCATTTCCAGGACTTGCTCTGGGGTTATGCCACCTGATGGTCCACCTTCTCCTGACATAGCTCTGTAATTCAAATCACTAAGTATTTAGATCATTAGTCTAGCACATTGTACCCTTTCATGCCCCATCCTACTAGTCTCTGAAACCTATCTTAGTTCAATCCATCCTTTCATGATTGATACTATAGCATTGCACAAGTTTGAGATCATGTATTACACGTAATACAATGATTCACTCAAACTATTGCTCTGATACCATCCTGTGAGACCCAAGATTTCTCAAAGGTCTCAAGTCAAGGCCCAGTAGCAACGCAATATCAATCATGAAAACTAAGATAAAATTAACAGTTGCGGAATAAAAGTTAATTACAATCGGAGATAATTTTTAAGTAATCGGGGCAGACTTCTAGACTATTACATCAAAGCACAAAATGTAAACTAGCCCCAAACCCCAAAGCTCTATCTTTAATCAAATACCAAGGTATTGGAACAGGTTCTAATGCACTTCAAGCTCTTTCAAAGTCCTGACCTATGAACTAGGTCCAGCCAATCCTTTGCCTTTACCTGAAAAGTAATGCAACAACGGGTAAGCTTAATTGCTTAGTGAGAATGCAGAATTTCACATTTAACATGCAATTATGAACGCGGAAGCACATGCACTGCACTCGGCTCATGCACGGCTCAACTCTATGCTTATGCACTGCACTAGGCTCATGCACAGCTCAAATCTCGAAGGGACATTGGCCAATAAATGCTCTTTTGATGCGCGACTTTGCTCAGCTCCCAGTTATAAAACTGTTGTTGCTCTTGAGACTTCTAGACAAATTCATAAGGAATGCTCAGATGATGATAAATCCATACACACGCATCATTAGTGGGGATCAGCCACGTACTGGGCTAGCTACCAGTAAAAGCTCTATATGGATATCATCGGAATGCTCAGCTCTAGCTACCCTCTGTGCTTTCATCACGTAAATCAGCACATCATAAACCTAACATTAACCCAACACTGAGCAATAGTGATGGTGTTAAGCTTAACAATCAAATGACTCGTCAAAGAATCGAATCTAGAAGAAGAAGTACTCAGGTCAACAAATCATAGTAAATATACTATGATAATATAAATCAATAAGCTCAAGATCAGAATGTCAATAAAATCAGGATCATGCAACAAAAGTCTCAATTCACATAATATGCAGTTAAAGTGAAATCTACAACTCACAGTTATTGGTTATTTGAACTTTCTGGCTCTGGCTCTGTTGCTCACAATCTGTAGTGGATTAGAACCACTATCTGACTTATGTCAGTCTTTCAGATGCTTGCCATTTTGCTTGTTGCTCAATCTGTTAATAATATCATTTCTGATATTTATTAGCTTTTGAATCATGTGAATAACATATTCAGTGTTCATTCGTTGGTTTTTAATCCCAAATTCTCATACTTTAATTGTATTGAGATGAATATGGCCAACAATTTGCTTAAATCATTTTATTCAGGGTTCGGTTTAATAATTTTGCTTGTCATATATGGAATATGCTTTAAATGATTTGAATGACATATAGGTATTTATGTCATTTTTCATGGACATGTGTTATAATGCATACATATAGCTCATATACATGATCATATTTAGGCTTATTTAAACATGTATGATTAACCCATGAGTTGTTTGAAATATATCATGTCAATAACTACACATGCATTTAATCCATTTTTATTAGTCATAAAATCCATTCCACTTAGATCATGCTTTATACTTTTAAATATATTAATCAATAACGCATTCTTTGATTGTTTAATTATACATGATCATACATCTATAAACACTTTATTTGTTGATGTCATTCCATTAAATTTATGAGTCTTGATTTTTATTAATTGATCACCCACACTCATATATATTTCTACACTTTTTAACTTGGTAAATTAAATAGAGGGAATGGACAAAGTTTAAAGAAGAAAAGGTTGTAGTTGCTTTTGATCACACAACACCCAAGATTAATGTTAAAAAGGAAAAGTGATGCTATTCTATTTCTTTTTGTGTTCTGCACACACATTAGGGATATATACATATGCTATCTCTATTTATACAAACCTGCACACACTGCACATTTACACTTTATTAACATAAAAGGAAAAGGAAGAAATTTGCTTTCTATTTGTGTATTCTGTTTCTATATAATCCGACACACACATACCCATGTTCGTCTCTAATATAAATGACAAGTTATAGACTGTTTCGGTAGTTTCAAAGTTACCGAAACTATGTGGGTTTCGGTATTTATAGGTAGTTTCAGTATTCCTTGGTGAGCTTCCACATAGGCTTCTGCAATTCCATCAAGGTTTCAATATTACCGAAATCATTGAGGTTTCGGTACTCCTTTGTGGGTTTCGGTACTTGACAGAACACACACACACATCTGTACTTTATCTTCTTTCTGTTTTCTTTAAATTCCAGCAACAGCACATAAAAATTCAGGTTGTGTATTGCTTCTATATGATGGATTAAACACACACAAATACTTACAACTCATAGACGAATGCTATTGGTATTGAAGAGATTACCGAAACCTTTGAGGTTTCGGTATTGGTTTCTGGGTCTCGGTACTACTCTTGGTCTCGGTAGTGGTTTGTTTCGATGGTGGTTTCAGGTTAAAATATTACCGAAACCAATCAAGGTTTTGGTAGTGTTTCGGTACCCAATCTTTAATGTTTCAGTCCATGCCAAAACCCACACACACAAGCATACTTCTTTTTGATTTCAATAATAAAACTCTAATCAACTTATTTTGATGATTAAAACAGAAGGTGGAGATCAATTTTGAAAGATTTTAAGATTTAAATCTTTCGGTTCATCTCCTGGACATTGATCCAGGACCATTTTCATGCATGCAAACATCCATATGATGATTTAAGTTAAAATTACCTTTGAATCTTGTAGCTCTTGATCACAAATCTAAAATTTCCTTGATGTATTGATGGGATTTCCTTCTTGATTTCTAGAGAGAAGTTGAATGAGAAAATGAACAGCATGTATGTGTTCTTGAAGTAGAGATGAGCAGGGAAATTAATTTGATAGAAATGAGCACTAAGTCTCATTTTAGATATTTATAAAATTTCAAGTCTCATTCTTTATAATTTAACCACAAAAGTTGTTTTTCTTTTAAATCACCCAAATACATTTATAATTTGGTCCACTAAATAACAATTTAGTACTTGTTTTACAAATTTATATTTTAAATCTCTTAAGATAATTATCATTTAGCTTATAGTTAACGTTACGCTTTGTTATTTGTCGTTGATTAAAGTTTAGGTCGTTACAGAATGGGCTCCACCACGCATAAATTCGTCCCCGAAGTTGTCTATGCTCAGATATATGTCATTAGGAATTACGTGGTAGGCATGAATCCCTAAATCTGACACAAACTTGCTGGTGATTTATTGAATGAGCACCATCTGTCTTTTTATAACTTTATGCTTCTTTTGGCTTTTACAACCAGTACATCTACAAACATGTAGATGTTACTCATTATCAAGGTATAATTGGTTTTTTAGTGTAACTAACGACTAATAGAACTGATATTATGTCTGCTACATGAATTTGTGCTCGATATAAAGAAATTCCTAAGGAATCTCATTTGGCTGCTGCCAAAAGAATTCTAAAATATCTTATGGGTACCCCAAACCATGGTTTATGGTATATCCTAAGGAATCAACTTTTACATTGACTGCTTACTCTGATGTTCATCATGCAGGAGAAAAAATGGATCGACAGAGTACATCTAGTGCAATTCAATTTCCTGGTGATAAACCTGTTTGCTGGTCAGCCAAGAAACAACATTGGGTTTCATTCTCAACAGCAGATATATGTCCTCTTGTTTCTCTCAAGTACTGTGGATGAAGAGCTAACTCAGGGATTACTGATTTAAATTAGATAAGATATACATAATATTGTATTCATAGAGTGCAATCGATATCGCTATCCCATTAAATCCTGTGCAACATTCCAAAACTAACGACAATTGATACCATTTTATTAAAGATCATGTAGAAAATGGTAATGTTGAATTATATTTTATATCTACCGAGTATCAGTTGGCTGATTTGTTTACCAAAGCGTTAGATGAAAAACATTTTAATTTCTTGGTATACAAATTAGGTATGATGAATTGTTAGATTTAAACACTCAGTTCTTACAAAATATAATTCTATAATTTTTTTCTATTTGATGATTTTAGTTATTGTCTTGTTCTTAAATTTTACTGATATTCTGAGACTTAACTGGATCTAGATTCTCTTGTGTAGGCGGAACTTACAAAGTTTTATCTGAATGTGGTTTATATGTTTTTAATAATAGACAGAGTTATTATTTTAACTGATTTATCATTTGAGGGTGAGCATTGGATTTAGTTTTGTTTGTATCTATATAATTCAAGGGGTAGCAAATTTTTTTCCTTTCTTTGATATTTTTTGTTATTTTATATTTATTTTTTTTTATATGTGAATTTTTTTATGTCTGTTGTATTTTTTTTGTTTTGTGTTACATTTTTTGGGCTTTTATATCTTGTTTTGGGCTGTAGCTTAAAAAAAAGGAGGGGGAGAGAAAGAATGGGCAGGGTTAAACAAACACTTTAAATTTGAAATTCAAATTTCATAGTTATTTTCACTTTCTCGGCTACTGTACAACTTCTTCCATCTCTCCATTTACTTCCCACGCTAGATATCAACAATTTTCTTTGATTTCTTTGAATTAATATGATACTAGTTAGTTTTTCTTTTAATTTTTCATCTTTATTAGTAGGTAATTTGTGTTTCTTGGTGTTTTGTTGAGTTTTTGTTACCATTCGTGTATATGTTCAAAAAACCCGAAGAATGCATTTTTTTATTCCCATGTGCTTGTGGTTAAATGTAAGAATTTAATTGTGTGCTGATGTGTATAAATATGAAATGAACATGGATCTTGAATTCCGGAACATGTAGTTGCTTAAACTAGGTTTAATTCAAATTTTTAGGTTCATATGTGTAGATCCCAAAAGGTTTCCCAAGTATATTTAGAAAGGCTGTAGAGGGGGGTGAATATAGCTAATTCTTTACCACACACTTTTTCTCAATGTAATGTATGTATATATTAACACTTGTTAAACTACAAACAAGTTTGGATTGCGGAATGATCCACAAACTGAGATGACAAAATTGAAACAACAGACTTAAAACAAATCTAAAACTCTCTCAGACTAGTTACAATGACTTTACTCACTAAGGCTCACTCACTGTTTACATAAGAAACAGACATATGAGTTTTGAGGTTGAACTGCTTAAACACACTCAGTTATTTTACTCTAAGTGAGAACAGAACTTGCATGCATGAAAAACACACTTTGCTTTGCAATACACGTTCTTTGTTTGTAGATGTCTCTATTGATATATCTAATTCTTTGGAAGCTTCTATTTTATACTCAGACACAAAATCTTAGTGAAGCTTCTTCGTTGGTTGTACAGAAAGTGAGAATGTCTTGCAAAAAGACAAGATTACTTTTCTGCATAAATCTGACAAATCAGGATTTGTACACTTGTTGCAGAATCTATATCTTTTTCTTTTTGTCTCTGTCATACACAACTTTACCTTAAAGAGGAATGTCAACTTTAGACCTTTACTCTTCCTTGCAATGCTATTTTGATATAAGAAATGGTCTGTCACCCATTCAGATATCCTATTTGTCTTCATCCTTCTAAACATCTTTGGCAGAACTGGTAGATCTGATTTTCCACTTTTGTCTTGAGTTGTAGACTGATCTTTACGTTCAAGACTTTGCATGAGGAAATGGAAACAAATTCCATAAAGTGTAAAACCTATTCACAAAGAACAGAACACTAACTTGAGTCAAAACTGTTCAACAGACATGAACAACTTACAAATTTCTATCAAACCTGTCCAAAAGTTACGGATAGCTTTGACAATCTGCCATGTTACAATGAATCTAACAGTGTAAAACAAACTTAGGCTGATTTTGCAAATCACTTATCTGGGTTCAATAAGGCATTAAAAAGCTGTAAAATCTCCTCTTAAGTGTATCAAACAGGTTTGATTAGAAATCTCCCCCTATGATATAGAACAGGTTTGATTGAGGTCTTTTTCTGCCTAACAATATGTTCGAGTTCTTAATCTGACTGTAATTACTTGATTTTTGTCTTTTTAGTTGTTTTTAGGATCTGTTCAGTAAAAAAAAGTTGTTTAGTATACTTTTTTGAGTCTATTAGTGTATTTTTCATAGTCAATTTGTGCTTAATAGTTTATATTATTGTTTTACTGTGTATCTAGACTTAGGAAATTTCTAAGATAAATTTCGAGTATAAGTATTATTCGAATTGTAGGCTTTAATATTCGAATTTTAGTCAATGGGATTCGAATTTTAGTCTTTGTAATTCGGATTTCATTTTTTAGTATTCGAATCTCAACTTACATAGTTTGAATTGTTATGTTTTATGTTCGAAATTTATTCTTTGATGTTCGAAATTGATTCCTTGTATTTCAAGTTTTATTACTCATCTTTCTAGATTCAGGGTTAAGTACTCGAAATGTTGTTAATATTATTCGAAGTTCAGTCTTATTCATTTGAAGTTTATTCTTCATGCTTCGAATTGATTCTATAATCATTCGAATTTCATTTAGAGTCATTCGAATCTTATTCAGAGTCAGTCGAATTTAGTTAGACTCATTCGAATTTCTTTCAGACTCATTCAAAATTTATCATTGGTCATTTGAGTTTCATGCTTTACACTTCAAGATTCTTCCTAAACACTTCGAGATTGTACTTATACACTTCGAGGTTTTTTCTTTACACTTCGAGATTGTTCCTATTCTCTTCGAATTTCATGCATCATCATTCGAGATTTATTATGCATGATTCAAAATTCATTCTTAAATTTTTTTTCTAGGTTTGGGAATTTTCATTTTTCAAAGAAAATTAACTTTTAACATGTTATGTTTTTCAAATCTATATTTTATTAACACGAGTCCCTTAATGATTGACTTTGGAGTCCTAACAGTAATATTTTTATATTATTGTCTGGAATACCGATACTGTAAACAATGAAATACATATTTTTCTAACGTCATGTGAAATATTATTTTTCTTTATATGTTTGATATTGTTGTTTATCTGCAGTATCTAGCGTGTTTGATATTCTTATCGGTATTCAATGACATCTTTAACACCCACTCATGTGTCTTAACCATATAACTCACAATCTTCATCTAACCATACTGTCGTTTCTAAACTAGTTAGGTAAGCATCTGTTGCTGGTCCTAAACCAATGTCACCCGTTCCTAAAACACATCTTGGCAAATCTAAACACTTTCTTCTCAATCTGACAACAATCACAGGCTCGATTCATCAATTATCAAAGTTAGTCATCATGTGGTTGTTGAAATTCTAAAAGGCCATCCCCTTGGGTACCTCATACAGTACAAACCATCAATTCTTTTGATTTACCTTAACCAGTTCTAGCATACAGTAAAACTTGATCCTGATGCGGGTGATCACCACTTCAAAGATACTATTGATCAATTCAAGTCTAAGATCAACTTAACTAGACTTTGACATAACCTCTTTCTTCCAAAAAGGATAGACAGGAAAAACTTTCCTGATCTAGTTGATTTTGAGGATTTTGTTTCCAAAGACCAAATGTGTCCAGATTTCATCATTCTTGGATACACTAGACCTCTACACAATATTTCACTATTTCAGAAAACAGTCTCAATGGTGAATCGTATACCCTATTCTACATCTTGAATAGGTGTGTGACCTCCAAGCACACATGAGTTGATAACAGAAGAATGTTAGGCACAAAATGGCCTCAGTCAAACCTACTCTACATCTTAGGGGGAGATTTTTAATCAAACCTGTTAGATGCACTTAAAGGTATAATTCAAGGGCTGTTAATGCCTTATTGAAACCTGAAAAGTGATTTGCAATATAAGTAAAAGTTGTTTACCCTGTTGCATTCATTGCAACTAAGGCAGATTGCCCAAGCTGTTCATTCTCTTGAACAGGCGGGACATAAATTGTCTACGCTGCTCTTCTCTGCTGAGCAGCTTGGACAAATTCTAAGTGTTCCGTTCTTTGTGAACAGAACCTGTTCTTTGTGAACAAGCTAAACACTTTATGGAATATGTTTCCAAGTCCTCATGTATTGTTTTGGACCACAAGATCAGTTTACAAAGTCGAAGACAAAGTGGAAAACAGAAGATGCAAAAGTTGCCTACGCTGTTCTGTTACATGAAGACAAAGTGGATATTTGAAATGGGTGACACACCATTTCTTATATCAAAATGGCCTTAAGAAAAGAAGAAAGATTCAAAGTTGACATTTCTCTTTTGGTTAAATCCTTCTACAACAGAGACAAAAAGGAAAAGACAAAGATTCTGCCACATGAAGACAAGTCTGCTTTATCAGAATGTGCAGAAAAGTTGTTTTGTCTTTTTGGAAAGACATCCCACTATCTCCTTGTCCAACGAGGAAGCTTCACTGAGATTCTCAGTGAGAGTATAAAAGGATGCTTATAAGGAATGTGAGATAACCAAGAGTGAGAAATTCAGATCGTGGATTGAAGTGTTTTTTTCATGCATGCAAGTCTGCTTGAATAAAACAGTAACGTGTGTCCAAGTTGTTATTTTTCAAGCTGTCCATCCATGTCTTGTAAAACAGTGAGTTCATCTAAGTGAGTGCATTCATTGTATCTAGTCTGAGTGTGTCTTAGATTAGTTAAACATCTGTTGTATCTGTCATCTCAACTTGAACCTTTCCGCTCTCAAGCTTGTTTGTAATTAACACTTGTTAATAATATACACAAACATTGAGAAAAAGAGTATTGAATTTTAAATTGCTGTATTCACCCCCCTCTACAGTTTAGAACAATACACTAAGGGAAACCTTTTGGGACCTACAACTGGTATCAGAGTATATAGAGTGTGTGTTAACTCTAGATCTCTCATTCTCCCTATTTCCCATGGACAACAGTGATGCCTGATCTCATCATGGTAGTCCTTCATCTTCCTGTGGCTGAAACATATGACCAGCCACAGCCTGAGAATGATCAGATGGGAAATCTGCTACGTTTCTGTGGTGTAGGAGAACCCAAAGTTGGAGCCACTCTGTTCAGAAGGGATCTATCAACAACCTACAGCTTTCTATTTGCCTCTGTGGTGATGTGCTTCAGCAGCAAAGTTGGTTCTTTTGACCAGCTCAGCCGTGATGAAATCCCAATAGTCCTACAGCTTGTGGATGGGACTACACTGAACATGGCTCGTTGGATTTTTGTGAATTTAAGGAACCTAGGAAACACCTCCAGCTGCTGTCAGATATCCAAGGTTTCTGAGCCTTATATTCAAGCATGTTTGTGGTGAGCATCTATACAACTCTCAGCCCCTATTACTTACTGTCGCATTCCCAGTAATTGGGAATAGAGTTTTCTACGCTCCTGTTCTTCCCAATGAACCTCCCCTCTCTACACCTATGAGGAGGTTACTTGGTATGGTGGAAGGACCCTCTGCTGTGAGGATGGATCCGGTGGTTGCTCCTAGAGGAAAATCCAAATCCAGGCCTAAAGTTGTTAAGAGAGGCGTGGAATTGACTGAAGCTGAGCCTGTCCTCAAGAAGGCTAAAACAGCTAAGTCAAAGTCTGCCTCATCAGCCTCAGTGGCTGAGGGGGAGAAGACTTCTCACCATGGTTCATCTGTTGAACCTGAAGCCTTTGTGGCTGGTGCCTTTATGGCACCTGAGACCATGGAATAGGTTAACCCCCTGTTCCTGACCCAATCTCCACACCAGTCCATACACAACTTCCTACTACTTCTCCTCAATCCCCCACAATGTCTCAATACTCAAGGAGAAAATCCTTAGCTAGGAAGAAACCATCTACCCAAACTAGCCCCTCTGGCCCTTCTCAACATGAGTCAGTTGAAAAAGAAGCAACCCCTGCTGCCTCCCCTATTTTGGGAGAAGGATCAGCATATTTGAAGCAGGCTTCACTCCAACCTGAGTCCACCCAGAGTCAGCCTGGACCCTCTGGTTCCTCCCAAAAGGAACCAGTTGTACATAAGGAGACTACCACATCAACTATTGTAGCCTCCCAATAGGCTGAGGGTATTGAAAGACAGGAGTCCACTCCACTCCACACTGAGTCCACACAGTCTCCACCTCATACTTCTCTAACACAACCTGAGTCTGCACGAGGTGCCAAAACTGTTGGAACAGAGCATCCATCAGATCAACCTCAAACTTCTGCTCCTAGTGATACAGCTGTTGAAGGACCACCTTCTCAAGCTGATGAACCACAGGGACAGGAACATCCCTCTGGTGAGGTTGCCCCTCATTTGCAAACTCCATTAGCAGGTTTCACCACTGCTGATGTAGAAATGCACATCCCATCTCCCCATGATGAGGTACCTATTAACCAAGGTGCTGTTAAGGGAACCACCCCAGGTCTTGATGAAGGTGTTGCAACCCAAGCAGCATCTGAAAGGCCACCATCTCCTACCCCTTTCCTCATGATGCAGAAACAGCCACTGCTGAAGGATCTATTGACCCTTCCAAGGTGGGCCATCTCACCTATGCCCAGGCTATGGAACTTCTCTCCAAAGTATCCCTACCTTCCCCTACACATCCTCAAACACCTGCCTCATCCTCATCTCATTCTCATTCTTCACCATCCACACAATCAAAATAGTCCACCCATACTCCTCCATCCCCCAAAGATCTTCCTTTGAAGGATCAGCTATCCTTGCTGACCAACAAAGTTGGTTCTTTGGAAAACTCCATGACCTCCCTACCATCCATCATATCAGACTCTGTGTCTGCACAACTTAAAAGATTCTTTGATTCGCTCAAGAATTCCTTTCCAACCCATCCTCCTCAAGCTGATCAATCGTCACAGTTGCTTGCACTCACTGCACAGCTGCAAACAATCTCTACTACCCTCTTCACTATCCTTTCCACTCAACAGGACTTTGTGTCCTCTCTGGCCACTGTCTCCCAACAGCTGTCCACTCTCCTAAACACTTGCACAACTACCCTTCCTTCTACATTGGCCAACTTAAACACCTTAATAGTCTCTCTGTCCAATTCTGTGTAATCAAACCTTGATGATGTGTAAGATTCTCTTGAACTACATCTTTCACAAGTTCAAAGTTTGCTGTTCACAGCTTCTGACAGGGAAGCCCTCTCTAAGCTGTCCTCTATTGATGCGTCTCACTCTACCTCTATTCAGACCTGCCTTACCCAACTTGCAGAGGTTAAGGATAAGTTGGCTTTCTTAGTGCATAGCCTGCTTGGCCCCAAACCTACTGCCAAAACTGATGTTATGCCTGCTGAATTTTTTTCTCCAGGCAGACCATGTGTTGAAGGCTATGTTCCATCTCCATCAAAGGGGGAGAAGATATCTGCCTCAAAGACTAAGTCTAAGGGGGAGAAATCTTCTTCTCCTTCTGAGGAGAAATCAACTTCCATTGGTCAAGCAGTAGGTGCCTCACAAACAGGTCCTACAGGTCCCACTGAGGATGTCTCCCATCCAACTGAAGCTGCTCAGCCTACTCTAGCTGGATCTCAAAACCCTGCACCATCTAAGGGGGAGGAATCCATTCCTGGGGACAGGTCAGGCAGCAGGAGACATCTGATACTGGAACAAGAAGAAGAAGAGGAAGAGGAACCTGAAGTTGTTCCATCAATAACAGCTAAAGGAAAGAAGAAAGCCTCTGTAGACCCTGACCACCTAAAAGCTGCTCAACTGAAGTTTGATAAGGCCAGAGCCAAAGAAATGGGTGTCTCTATAGAAACCTATTATGAGTTCAAAGAAGAACAGCTCAAAGCCTTTGAAAAGATAAAGACTGATGAGGCCTCTGCTAAAGCTGCAAAAGCCTTTGAATACAAGGAGGCAAGAAAAATCAAAATGCCTTCCTTGGATGTCCAAAAAAAATTATTAGAGGCTGCCAAAGAGGCAGTGGTAGAAAAGGAAGGAGAGAAGGAACAGGGTGCTCAGGTCTCTATGACCAAGCCTAAGCAAGCATCCTCCTCTGCAAGAGCCCAGATTCACTTTGACAACCTGGCAATGAAAAAGTTCTTTGATGTTGCAAACAGAAGACTTGCTAAGGAGACCGTTGTCAAAGTTGTTCCAATTTCAAGAAAAGGCAAACAGTGGAAGTTACAGATAACTAGAATGGGTGTTGAAGGTCCAAAACTAGAAGCATATGAACACACTGACGTTGCACAAATGGGATTCAGAGAATGGGTAGAATTGGCAGTTGCACTGAGCCAGTCTAAGTCTGACACTGCTAAGACTATCAGGGCATATGTCAATACTTTAATGGAGAGAGTGAAGAATCTTGTCCTGATCACAGAAGAACAAATCAAGGGTACCTCAGTGGTTGAACCCAAGATAAAGGCTAGGAGGAAAAGAAAGGATACAGAGCTGGAAGAGCTCCTGATAATGATTGACCAAGGTGATGTAGCCGTGGAAATCAAAGGAGTAGATCACAGCCTGCCCAAGAGAGTGGAACATGAGGAGGATAAGCTGAATGAAGAACCTGAGTTGGGGGTATTTTTTGTAGATCCCCTTACAAAGAAAAAGTGTTTCCAGTGAGCATCAGATTTACACAAGGTTGGTCTTAAGCAGCTTATTGCTTTTAGACTTGCAAACTCCTTTAGAAAATCTGTAAAATGGAGAGCAGCTATCTGGGATCAGCTCAAAGAGTTCTATGAAAGATGAGAGCTCCAACATCCCAACTTCAGATTCCTAAGGGTTGAAATGGAGGAAATTGAAGAAACAAGGGAGGAGCTTAATCAATTGTTTGAAGGAGAAGCTCTACAGCTTGGAGGTCCATCTACTACTTGAGTAGATGAAGAATGGAAGTTGTCCGTCAGTTGGACATGCTTGCCATTACTTGCTTCCATCATCAACAGTCCAACATGTTGAATTTTATGTACATTAGTTGTACTTTGTTGCATTTGTTGTAACTTTTTACTTTACATTAGTTGTAATATACATTAGTACATTAGTTGTACTCTTGTAAGAACATGTGTTGTTTCTGTAGTCAAAATCAGTATATATAAACTGATCCTTTACTTCACTCAAATGTTGTTATTTTATTTCAGCAAAGTGTATTGTAAAAATATATAGTGATTATTGATAAAATTAGCTTATACTGGTTATTGCAAATAGGGGGAGATTGTTAGGCACAAAAACACCTCAGTTAAACCTGCTCTACATCTTAGGGGGAGATTTTTAATCAAACCTGTTTGATGCACTTAAAGGTATAATTTAAGGCCTGTTAATGGCTTATTGAAACCTAAAAAGTGATTTGCAATATAAGTCAAAGCTGTTTACCCTGTTGCATTCGTTGCAACTAAGGCAGATTGCCCAAGCTGTTCATTCTGTTGAACAGGCTGGACAGTGTTCTGTTCTTTGTGAACAGAACCTGTTCTTTGTGAACAGGCTAAACACTTTATGGAATATGTTTCCAAGTCCTCATGTATTTTTTTGGACTACAAGATCAGTTTACAAAGTCGATGACAAAGTGGAAAACAGAAGATGCAAAAGCTGCCTACGATGTTCTGTTACATGAAGACAAAGTGGATATTTGAAATGGGTGACAGACCATTTCTTATATCAAAATGGCCTTAACAAAAGAAGAAAGATTCAAAGTTGACATTCCTCTTTTGGTTAAAGCCTTCTGTAACAGAGACAAAAAGGAAAAGACAAAGATTCTGCCACATGAAGACAAGTCTGCTTTATAAGAATGTGCAGAAAAGTTTGTTTGTCTTTTTGGAAAGACATCCCACTATCAAGCTGTCCATCCGTGTCTTGTAAAACAGTGAGTTCATCTAAGTGAGTGCATTCATTGTATCTAGTCAGAGTGTGTCTTAGATTAGTTAAACATCTGTTGTATCTGTCATCTCAGCTTGAACCTTTCCGCAGTCAAGCTTGTTTGTAATTAACACTTGTTAATAATATACACAAACATTGATAAAAAGAGTATTCAATTTTAAATTGCTGTATTCACCCCCCCTCTACAGCTTAGAACAATACATTAAGGGAAACCTTTTGGGACCTACAAAGTATTCATGCACTCAGAATTTTTCACGGAGTTGCAAGCATTATGATTATGCTTTGTGTATTGGGAAGACCTGAAAGAGGTAGTGTTAGCTAAACCTACATACAGAGAAAGTAGATTTGTACCTCTTTAGAGGTTCGTACAAGTTCTAATTAGATGGATTTTGCGAGCTAATGAGAATATTCCAAAGAGTGCTGATTCACAAAAGTGTCATGATCATGTCATGATGAGTTTATACAACAATCACGACGATCTTAATACTAACATACTTCCGATCCCAAAATCTATACTAAAATATGTTGATGCTCAAGCTAAGAGTGTGAGGCTATATAGGATAGATCATGCTCCAATGGAGCCTCAAGAGCCGTGATTTCCTGTAACAACCCCAAATTTTAAATTCTATGTAATGAAACAATTAAGATTCAATCTATATGTTTTGATGATTTGAGATGCAAATTAAATAAAATCTGGAACAATGAATTAAAATGATAAAATAATGATGACGGATCGTCATTGTTGTTAGAGCGAAAATTCAACGAAAGGGATAGTTAAAGATGAATGTCGAATGATGTTAGAACGTTGATGAGGGATCATCATTGTTGTTAGAGCAAAAATTAAAGGAAAGGGATATTTAAAAGATGGACAACAAACGATGTTAAAATAATAAATTAATGATGAGGGATCATCATAGTTGTTAGAGCAAAAATTCAAGGAAAGGGATATTTAAAAGATGAACGCCGAGTGGTGTTAAATTAATGGAAATAAAAAAGAAGTTAAATGTTAGAACGAGAAAATAAAAGTTGAGGGGGTGTTTGCATATA
Source organism: Centrapalus pauciflorus (assembly GCA_020465985.1). NCBI lineage: Eukaryota > Viridiplantae > Streptophyta > Magnoliopsida > Asterales > Asteraceae > Centrapalus > Centrapalus pauciflorus. The sequence continues at coordinate 78,170 of JAANYP010003659.1, read as the reverse complement.
TTGAAAACTTGAAATAAAGAAAAACGAGAATAAAACATGGGGTGACCGTTCATTATTAAAGCATCACTTTCTCTCTCTAAAAAGTTATTCTTGGCAAAAACTCATGACTCACTCTCGCTCTACAAATCAAGAACACCAAATTTGTTGGAATTAAAGGCTGAAAATATGGAAATACGTTGCAAGGAGGAAGCTATAGCTACTGCTAACATCAAATTGAGGTAAGAGTTACTTACAATCACGAATTTGAGGGTTTGGTTTTTATGAACACCGAATCATAGATCTATGTTTAAATTGTTAATGCATGTTATAACTATCAGTTGAAATGATTAAATCGAGGGTTAGTCAAGTTATGTATAAAATTTCAGCTTCTGATTCAACTCCTAAGTATGATTGTGATTACTAACTAGGTTTTTTAGTGTGTGTTCATCATTCTATTGAAGACACGGGTTAAATGGTCTGATATTGGTACTTTAAAGGTTAAATTGATGGTAACAATGTGTTATAAGAATATTTTGAACCTTGTATCGATAGATTTCAATCATAGGATTGGTACAAAAATGAATGAATGAAACCTGAAAAATAAAGAAATTGTCAGGTATGTACTTCAATTGGAGGTTCGGATGAAATGAATTTCGAGTCTGATGAACAAGCCGTACGAACTTCAGTTCATACCCAAAGTTCGGGTCAGTTGAACTTTGGGAGATAACTTGAAGTACAACTTTATAAGTCAAGAAACTTAACTCGGGTCCAAGTGGCAACTGAACTTTGACTCATGAAGATATCCGAACTTCAGATGATATGTTAAGGAAAATAATTATGTTAAAAGTTATAGAGGATGGAACTTTACACCATCCGAAGTTCGGGTGAATGCGAACTTCGGATGTGGTCCGAACTTCGGATCACTTAAATTGAAATTTAAAAGTTAAGTTTTATGAAAAGTACAAATACTGATATTGATATATGTATACATTGATATAATGTCACCTTAGTGGTATATTTGTGCACACATTGATATAAAAATTAAGCGGTGAAAGTCTGCTTTGGAAAAGAAAGACAATACGAGACATAATTGATTGTATAAGACCATGTGGTAATCTTCCAGAGCATCCTTGTTAAAGTAAAACCACTGTAAGGGATAAATTATTGTTTTAGCATTATTGTCATTGCATTCACATACATATTGGCATGTTCCTATTGCTCATGAATATATCATTTGGCATTCTGATATAATTTATTGTTATTGATGCACCCTTGTACTTGACATGTTATAAACATGAATCCTGTGTTCGTTTGAAAGTGCATCATTTAGTATATGCTCCGGCATGATGATAGACTCTTAGTCTGGTGTGACCTAGGTTAAGGTAGACAGCATACCACTATCAGGGAATGATAATCCCATATATTCATTCCAGCCAGGATGTACATCCCCGATCGATATTTAACCAACCATGGAGACGTATGTCTCGAAATCCATGCTTCCTAGCATGATGAAAACTTGTCATCCGTGCCCTCCGCACGAAGGAGCAAACATTGCTCGCATACACATTGGTTGGCATGCCATAATTGTAGAATATGTAATATGGTAACTCACTAACCTTATAGTTTACCCGTTGTTGTTAAATGTTTTCAGACAAAGGTAAAAGCATAGCTGGGCCTTCTACGTAGGCAATACTTCCAGTCTACCGGGGATCCCTAGAAGCTATTTGGTAAATATGAGGATTGTGTAGCTTTGTGGTTAGGTCCTCGATATGTTGTTGTAATAAATATTTGTGTTTTAATAGACAGATCTTGTCCTTGTAGACTTTTACTCACTACGGGATTTAGTGTTGATGTACTCACTTCTCGTCTTTATGCTTGGAACATTAATTATAATGTTGATACTGTGTTTGTATGTTGATCCTAGAGTTGATATTATGCTTATAAGGAAGGATATTTCAATTTGGTATCAGAGCATTAGTTTGAGGTCTCAAGTGTCCGCAAGGACTTGGACTCAAACTTAGGTTATGATATTAGAATGGACTCCTAGGAAATGATCTGAACTAAGATAGGATTGACATGAATAGTGGGAAAATAAAGTGTAAATGTAAGTAAGTATGACTTAGCATATATGTTCTAAATATGACTTGCTATATTTCAAAACATGTCTGGAGAAGATTTCACCCCTCAACAAATGCTCCAAATGATGCAAAGCATGATGGAACAAAATAACGAGCATAACGTCAAAATGATGGTTGACCAAGCTCAATCGTTCACTGATCAGCTTAGGGCTCGGGATGAGGCCGAGGCTAAGCGTAGGGCTGACAAAAGGAAGGATAAATAACTCCAACAAGGTGTTCGGGGTGATAGGGAGGAATATTCTGGTTCTTCCAGCAAAACTAAGGGTTGTAGGTTTAGAGATTTTAAGAGTAATGGGGCCATTGTATTTAATGGTACTGGGGATGCTGTTACGGCATTGGAGTGGATTACTACCACGGAATGAACCTTCTGAATAAGTGATTGTGCTAAAAGGATAAGGTTCAATATGCCACTGCCATGTTTACAAAGGATGTCATGATGTGGTGGGATGTTATGGTGAACGTACTAACGATGGAAGTCATGCCGAACATGTCCAGGACTGAATTCAAGAAAGTATTCACTCAACAGTATATGTCCTGCTGATGAGAAACGCCGTCTGGAAGCAAAATTCTTGGGGTTGACTCAAGGAACAAAGGCAGTTTCCTAATACGCTGCCGAGTTCACTCGACTGAGTCTATTTGCACCCAATCAAATTGACACGGAGGAGAGGAAGATACATTGATTTCAGGCTGGTTTTGACCTGGAGATTCGCCGAGCAATGAGCAGTGTTTGATATACTAGTTATGCTGGAATGTTGGAGCCTGCTCGCAATGTGTGTGAATCCTATTAATCAATCAACAATTAAATGCAATACAATTAATCACAAGATCAATAACACTAACCGAATGATTGTATTAAGAAGAAACGATTAAAGAGATGAAATGATGAACACTGTGTACTGTAGCCCTAGATTTTGTGCTCTGAAATTCCGTGCTAAAAGATGATTTACAATATCAGATCTATTCTATTACAAAGTCAAAGTTTATATTTATATACTATTTACAACTTTGAGCTAATTACACTTTGAACCCTAGACTTTTATTTCATCAACAAAACAAGTTCTAGCAATCTACCCCTTTGATGAAATAAGCAAAGTCTTCATCTTGTCAGCCCCAACTTCATCTCAAAATTCCTAACACTTTTTCTGTTGGCAAGCCTCCACTTTATCTTTGATATGAATTCTACCATGAGCTTCTTATCATTAGCACTGAGGGCTCCTCTTTTTGGTTTTCCTCTTCTGATCAATAGCTAATTTTCCTTTCAGCCCACTCATTACCTTTTGGAGGGTTCCATCACAAATCTTGTTTAATTCAATACTTCTCATAGCTCTCAGCTTTCGATTCTTATCTTTGTACATTACAACTGTACGCTTCACCATTATAACTTGAAACTCTTTCAGCTCTCCTGCAAACTTGATTTCCCTATTCGGTGGAGTTACATTTATCTTTCGCATGCCTCTTTCAACACCGATTCGAAGATCTTGTACTGACATGAGAACAAGTTTAATATGCATGAAATGAAACAAGGTCTTCAAAGCAAATCTACAGTGTTCATTCCTTTTGTTTCTACACAGTTCGTCAAACAATTCTTCAATATCCACCAAGTTCATCCAAAACATATCGACTTCAGTAAATGTGTACGTATTTCCATCAGATCTTGTAACCGTGAAAGTAGGATAATATATCTTAACAAATCTATCCTTTTCAATCTTTATCAGATCAACTATCGGAAACTCACTTCTGACCTTTTCTGCACTTTGAGTCTTATTCTGAAGAAAACTTGCATAGTTAGCTAGATTTGGTCTATTTGGCTCCAAAACTCTAACTAACTTTAGAAACGTGCACGGTGCTTGCTTTTTGCAAAATAGTTTCTTCTCAAGGTAGTCTTAAAGATATGACAATTTATTTCTTTTCCTTGTATCCTTAGTAGATTTCTTCGATGTAAGCTCCAAGCCCTTTTTTCCTTTTCTTTCTTACTTCTTCTTCATTTAGAATACACAACATATCATCAATTTCCCTTTGAACTATTCTTTGAGCTTCGAACCTTAGCTGATGTTGCCTCTGTGACTCATCAGCTAAAACATATTCATTAAAGAATCTCTCCATAATCTCAAACTCATTAAGTTCTTTCACAACTGGAGGAATAAAACTCTCAACAGGGAATGGTTCCAACTCTTCTTCTTTCACTTGTACCGTAACCTCAGGCTTTTCAACCATTAGTTTAGGTATGTCATCTTTAAGGGTTTCTTGTACCAAGACTTCTTCTTCTTCTATTCTGTTAGCTCTAACTGCAACATCTATCAACACAAGGACATCATCATCATCTGACTCTTCTATCTCGACTAACTTCTCTGCAACATCCTCAATCATTGAAATTTGCTCTTGAGCATCATCATCTGAGTCTTCATATTCATCGAAATTATAAAACTCTGACTGAATGCTCAATCGAACAGGAACGTCTTCATAAAGAATCAATTCATGTCCATCTTGAACATTAACAGGTTCTTTTGAGCTTCCTGCTTTACCTTTCTCTTGAACCTCACTCTCTTTCTCTGGATAAGTAATCATTAATAGACCAGGTGTTGGCTCATCAAGCTTCCTCCTCTTCTCCCCCTCATGAGGAGCATCATCGGAGTCATCATCATGCTCGTCATGTTTTCTTTTTGGCGCTGAAGTTTGAGCCTTGCATATTTGCTCAACAGCTGACACCCGTTCAGATAGGTTTCCCAAAGCCGTGATCACTGTACTTTCCAACCCTATCATTCTTTCTCTCATTTCATCAAATTTTTCAGAACCAAAGTCTCTTAGCTCTGTTATAGCTTGATTTGGATCTGGTTGCTTCACAGATTCTTCTGCCACAGATTTTCCCATAAAAAACATATGGAAATTCATCATCTGAGCCATAACTTCGGATAATTGTGTTGTGACATGGCTATTTACCCCAACAACAGTAGCATTCAATGCTTGAGACAAATTTGATTTAGTAACAAAAGGGGAAAGAGTAACTACAGGGTCACGTAGACTTTCAGTTTACACAACAGTGGAACTTGTAAAAAGAACCTCTATTTGGCCAGTGCTCAGAGATGACATTGATGTGGCTCTGACTGGACTTCCAACCTCTGCAAGTGGCGGAGCAATGAATTCTTCCGTTACTGAGGTTGTTCCGGCAGTGACACTGGGTTCGACTGCACTTACTTCAACGAATGAAGTAGACGCAAGTGTCCTAGTGTGTATCGGTTCAAGACTCTGTGCAGGAAAAGAAGTTGTACACTCGGGCGGATGTGTACTAGTTTCAATATCCATCAAATCTAAAGGATTATCGGATAGCAGTTGAGCTTTATCCCGGTGAACAAATGAAACAGTCTCCTGTTGAGAGGAGACTGAGTGGCCGGTGGGGTGTGCAATCGTCAGTGGGATACTGACTTCTTCAATGTTAAGTCCCTATTGGGACCTAACAGCATATGTGGCTCTGTCCTGGCTTTCTAGGCTTTGTACATCCCTCACACTCTAATGTGCTATATCTAGAATATCAACTAATGCAGCACCTCCCTCATCATGATCAGGACCACCTTCATCATCATCATCATCATCATCTCTTTCTGCGGCTCCCTCATTAATGTTTGACAAGGTTCGTTCAGAATCAGAGCTACTAGCATCTCCCTCACCACCTCTCACACTAACCTCTACTTCCTCAGACACTATTTGGCTTCCCTGAACTTCAGCCCCATGCTGAAGTTTCTCCTCTCCTATAACTCCTTGGTTAAGAGAACCCGATTCTTGGGTCTCTATGGGAGCGTGATCTATTCTGTATAGCCTGACATTCTCACTCTGCTGATCTGTATATTTCAATAATGCTTCTGGAATAGGCATGATATTGGGATTTGGATAGTCTGGTACCTCGTGTAAACTCATCATAACATAATCAAGACATCTTTGAGAACTTGATCGTTTCGTTATCTTTTCATTGGCCCTGAGAATTCCTTTGATAAGGATTTGAATGAACCGTTGAAGAGGTACAAATTTCCTTGATCTATTTGTCGTCTTGGCCAGCACGACTTCTTTAAGGTACTCCCATATGCACTGTGCATAGTCATAATGCTTGTTAAAAGCTATGCCATGAAAGATTCTCAGACAGTGTATACTACATCTGTTTATCCCCGTGTGCATCGACGTCATGCACCGATTAGTGATACGAAAGAGAGTGTACCATTCACCATTCAGTCCATTGCGATGGAACTTTGAACTCTTAGGTAGTGGCTTTGAATATCCCAAACAGATTAAATCATGCACTAACTCCTCATCTGATACAAAATACTCAAAGTCGGCTAATTCTGGGAAATTTACTGTATCTATTCTACAGGGCAGGAATAGACTGTGTCTCAGTCTGGCTAAAGTGATTTTGGTTTTAAACTGGTCGATGGTAACCTTGAATTGATGGTTACCATCAGCTGGGACAAACTTCACGGTATGCCAGAAATTGTTGAAGATACACCTGAGGAATGGAGGGTTTATATTTAAGAAGATATCCCAAAGGATGGCCTTTGAGAATATCTACGATGATTGGATGGCTTACTTTGATGACTTTGGTGTCAAGACGATGGTTATTATCTCTGAATGGTAAGCAGTATCTAGGTTTGACTAGCTAGTTATCGGGAATGATGGTAGATGGTGAAGGTCGAGTGACTGATGCGGATCGAACTGGTTTAGATACGGGAGTGTGGTTTGATAAAGAATGGGAGTCAGAGGAGTTTGAGGGTTGGGATTGAGCTTGTGAAGCGATTTGAAACCTGTGAAAAATAATAAACGTGTTAGATTCAACAGATAAACAAATGAAATCCTGCAAATAGAAAAATAAAACATTTTGCTAGAAATTATAAAAATATGTGCTTTTCTATTTAAAGAATCGGGATTCCAAACAATAATATGAAAATATTATTGATAGGATTCCAAAGTCAATCTTTCAGAGACCAATGTTAGAAAAACACAGATTTGAACAATTTCTTGAAAAATGTGACATTTTTCTTAAAAATTTAAATTCCCAACACTTAGACACTTTTTCAAAAAAATGAGAATAAAACTCGATTGACACTGAAAACTCCTTGAATGACACTAAAACTAACTCGATTAAAGTATAATGTTTCTCGAATGTGTCCAAGTACTAACTCGAATGAAGTAGAATGATTCTTGAATGTGCCTAAGTATCAACTCGAATGAAGTAGATTATTTATCGAATGACTTACAACTCAACTCGAATGAAATGAAGTCATTTCTCGAATGAAGAACTTATCAAGAGTTGTTTTGAAAAAATTCTAAGTCCTTGACTCTAGTCAACTCGAACATCAAATGATGTTTCTCGAACTAAGGATAAACTCAACTCGAATGATATACGAAAGAACTCGAATGAAAGATAGATTCTATGTTCTGGAATGAGTTCAACTCGAATATCTCTTGAATGGACTCGATTAAAAGATGAGTCCAACTCGAATAACACTTGAATTTTATCGAATGACTTAGTGATCAACTCGAATTGAACTATACATTTCTTGGATGACGTATCATTCAACTCGAGTTAAACTGAATGTATTCTCGATTATACTTTGATTCGAGAAAATGTTCTTGAAAATATTTTTAAGTCCTTACACACTGATTTTCAAAATTTTGATTCCAGGGATTGTTTCAATGATTAAAAATATGAGTCCCAGTCGAAAAATGATTTCTGATAAGTTTTGTTTACTGAACTTTGTTCAGAAACAACAACTTCTTTGTTAAAAATCCAATTTTCAATATTATTATAACTCGAAAATATTTGAAGCACAAATTCAATTTCCTGTTAGTGTGTTAGTGTTAGGCACAAAAAGGCCTCAGTCAAACCTGCTGTACATCTGAGGGGGAGATTTTTAATCAAACCTGTTGATGCACTTGAAGGTTGAATTTAAGGCATGTTATATGCCTTATTGAAACCTGAAAGTGATTTGCAATATCAGCACAAAGCTGTTTACCATGTTGCATAAGTTGCAACAAAGGCAGTTTGTCCAAATTGTTCAATCTGCTGAACAGGCTGGACATAAACTGTCTACGCTGCTCTTTTCTATTGAGCAGCTTGGGCAGTTTACATGTGTTTTGTTCTTTGTGAACAGAATATGTTCTTTGTGAATAGGTTAAACACTTCATGGAATATGTTTCCAAGTCCTCATGTATTGTTTTTGGCTACAAGACCAGTTTACAAGTCGAAGACAAAGTGGAAAACAAAACTGCACAGCCTGCCCACGCTGTTCTGATTACATGAAGACAAACAGATATTTGAAAAGGGTGACAGACCTTTTCTTATATCAAAATGGCATTAGCAAAAGAAGAAAGATGCAAAGTTCACATTCCTCTTTTGGTTAAAGCCGTATGCAACAGTGACAAAAAGGAAAGACAAAGATTCTGCCATGTGAAGACAAAGATACTTTATCAGAACGTGCAGAATGGTGTTTTGTCCTTTTGGAAAGACTCTCCACTATCTCATCTGTCCAATGAAGAAGCTTCACTGAGATTCTCCTTTTGAGTATAAAAGGAAGCTTCTAAGGATAATGAGGTATCAAGAGTGTGAAATCAGAACGTGCATTGAAGTGTGTTATTCCATGCATGCAAGTCTGCTTATATAAAACAGTAGAGTTTGTCTAAGCTGTTCTTGTGTAAGCTGTCCATCTGAGTCTTGTAAAAACAGTGTGTGCATCTAAGTGAGCATAGTCATTGTATCTAGTCTGAGTGTGTCTTAGATTAGTTGAACAACTGTTGTATTTGTCATCTCAGCTTGAACCTTTCCGCATTCAAGCTTGTTGTAATTAACACTTGTTAATAATATACACAAACATTGAGAAAAAGATTGTTAAGTTTTAAATAGCTGTATTCACCCCACCCCCCTTTACAGCTTCGAAATATACACTTGGGAAACCTTTTGGGACCTACAACTGGTATCAGAGCAGATAGAGTGTCTGTCATCTCTAGATCTCTTATTCTCCCAAATTTTCCATGGACAACAGTGCTGCAAATTCCTCATCCTACTATGACAATGGGTCAATGGCCAAACCTCCAAAATTCAATCATCAGAACTTCTCTGGTTGGAAGTGCAGAATGATGCTCTACTTAGAGAATCTGGATGTACAACTACCAGAGATAGTAATGGAAGGTCCCTATGTGCCATCCTCTGTTAATACCATAACTCCTGCTGTTGAAGGAGCTGCCCCTGAAATCAGAACCTTTGAGAAGGCTAAAGCTCAATGGTCTGATGAAGACAAGAGATTGGTTGCTCTGGATGCAAAGGCCAGGAATAACCTGGTTATCTCTCTGCCTGATGATGTGTTCAAACAGGTTGAGAAGATGAAGACTGCAAAGGAGATGTGGGATACTTTGTGTACCGTCTATGATGGACCCACAATTACACTGGACAACAGGATTAACAATCTTGTTAGACAGTATGAACTCTTCTTGGCAAAACCAAAGGAGACACTCACAGAATCCTACACCAGGTTTACTGCTCTTGTTAATGATCTCAAAGCTGTTGGGATCACAAAGGACAGCTTGACCCTGGTGAACAAGTTCTTGTACATCTTGCCTGAAGAGTGGAACTACTTTTCTACCATCTTGAGAAATTAAGGTACCATCAAAGGTATGGATCTTGTAAACTTATATGGATCCTTACTAAATGATGAGCAGTCAAGGCAACAGAAGAGAAATGCCTTGGAAATGTCCAAGAGAGGTGCTGCCTTAGTAGCCAGCGTGAGACAACCTGTTGGGCAGGTGTGTGATGTGTTCGCACAACCTGATCAACAGGCCGATGATGAAAGAGAGGAAATGTCTGATAAGGAAGACAGTGTAGATCTTGCTGAGCTTGATGATGAGCGGATGATAGCCATGCTTCTCAAAATGTTCAACAAGAAAAGGTTTGGAAGAAATATGCTGCAGGGGAACTCAAGTGCTGGTAAGAAGAAGGCATTTGATAAATCTAAAGCTGAGTGCTTCAAATGTGGCAAAACTAGCCATATAGCTGCTGACTGTGTGTCAAAAGCTGTTGGACAGTCTTCCAAACCATACAAGACTAATAGGGACGATGACTATAGGGTTAAGTACTTTATGGCCATGGCTAAGCTAAAAAAGTTGGAAAACTCTGTGGCTTCCAATAAGCATAAGGGACTGATGGCAGAGACATGTGACTGGGAGGAGTCTGATTCATCCTCAGATGATGAAGACAACAATTGTCTGGTGGCCAATACTAATGTCCTATCAACTAGCAATTTCAAACAGGACTTGGCTGAAGCTGAAGCCTTCAGCAGCTTGGAGAACTGGAACCCTACAATGATGTACAAGGTACAAAATTTATGGCTTACAGTTCTGATGAAAAAGTAGAAATGTTTGAGTATATGCTGGTTGATTTAAAAGCTGCTGTTGAGAAGCATAATGTTTTATTATATGAAATCTCTAAGCTTAAAACTGATCTTGAAATTAAATCTGGTAAACTGGACAGTTTTCATAAGTTGGAAATTGAGCTTGATGAACTAAAACACATCAACTCCATTTTACTGGAAGAAAAGAGAGAAACAGATGTAAAACATGCAAAGCTTCAAAAGATAGTTGACTCTTGGTGCCAATCAGCACAAAAAGTCAGCCATTGCATAAGTCAGCAGATCCCTGCACAAATCCAAGCCTATCTTGGAGGGGATCTTGACACAGCAGCTCCTATTGTTGAGTTCAATAATCTGAAAGATGACTTATCTACTCTTGGTGAGCTTCCCAGTACTTTTATCCAGAAAGTTAATGGAAAGCTGGTCTCAACAAACAGGTTTGTCATGCCTCAAAATACTGACAGCTTGTGTGAAAAAGGCCCAAAAGCCGATGATGGAATGTGTTCTCCATCAAATCAGCCTGCTAAGTGCTCTGCTGATTCACACAAGCAAAGGAAAGAATAACATGTCCAAGCTGCAGCAGTGGACACCAAACCTGTTGACAAAACAGGCTCTGGGTCCAAAGCTGATGGTAAGAAACATGTTAATCCTTTTGATGCTAAACATTTTGAAAATAAGTTTTCAAGAGGTAAGCAGCCTACTTTCAACAAGGGTAAGTCTCATGTTGAAAGGAAATCTGCTGTGGTTTCAAATAAGTTTTCAAATCATAGTGGAATACTGGTTATAGATGAAAATAAGTCTTTCAAAACCAGAAACAGTGATTATGTTATTAGGCAGCATCAATCACATCTTAGTAAGGGCAAAGGCAAAACAATTACTCAGCCTGAGAAATCTGGGAATAAGTTTCCCAAACCTGTGGAAGGTCAAAAACCAATCAAGCTTCCTGTTTTTGACATCTGTCCTCCCAAAAAGAGGAAAGAAGAAACAGGCAAAGCTATTGCTATTGTGCCATCCACCCAAGCTATTGATTCATCGAAAAATAGTAATAAGTTTGCTAAACCTGCTGATAAAATCAACAGAAATAATTCAGAATGTGTTTCTGAAATCTCTTCTTCCAAAAAGGCTAAAAAGAGAAAATGCTATAAATGTGGGAAGAAGACACACATGGCCAAAGACTGTCCTGAAACTGAGGACATAAGGCCTGTTGACTCTGCTAGTTCCATCATTGCTAAAATAAGAAGTGTTGGAAGTAACTTAGTCAATGAGAGTGGTATCCAAACTGATACCATTCAAATAGGAAATATTAATGTGGATATTACTAGCCCATCAACACATGTTGATGAAGTAGGAGAACTCATCTCTGTGATGAGTTCCCCTAAATGTAACTAATATTTTCCTATGACATTCTGCAGCACCAACAACCATCCCAGGTTTGGTACTTGGACAGTGGCTGCTCAGGGCACATGACAGGTTGCAAGGACCTGCTGAATGATCTAAGACCTGAAAAAGGGCCAAAAGCCACTTTTGGTGACAATGTACAGGGATCCACTGAGGGATATGGAACTCTTAAAGCTAGTGCTGCAGTGTTCAAAAGAGTATCCTATGTGGTTGGGCTGAAACATAACCTTGTTAGCATAAGTCAACTGTGTGATGCTGGCTACAAGGTTAACTTTGATGAGCACCTGGGTTACTAATTGGATCCCCAAGGCAAAGTTGTGTTGTGTGCTCAACGAAAGAAAGGTGTATATGTTGTGGACATGAAATCTGCTGATCCCACAACTGAAACCTGCTTTCTCACAAGAACCAATGCAGACCTAAACTGGTTATGGCACAAAAGGCTGTCACACCTGAACTTCAAGAATATCAACAAACTCTGTAAGAAGTAGTTGGTAACAGGTTTGCCTTCTATGACCTTTATTAAGGATAGACTCTGCACAGCTTGTGAGAAAGGCAAGCAGAGGAAATCATCTTTTAAATCCAAGCATATTTTTTCTATTGATACTGTTCTCTTCTTAATCCACATGAACTTGTTTGGACCAGTCAATGTCCCAAGTCTAGGAGGAAGAAGATACACTCTAGTAATGGTTCATGAGTTCTCCAGGTTTACATGGGTAATCTTCTTGAAGAGCAAAGGAGAGGCTGCTAGAGAATTCATTGGATTTGTTAAAAAGATGGAAATGCTGAACTCTGCTCAAGTGAAGCAGCTTAGAAGTGATCATGGTACTGAATTAAGAAATAGTACTCTTGAAGACTTCTGTGAAAAAAAAGGGATCTCACAAAACTTTTTAGCAGTAAGAACTCCACAACAAAATCGAGTTGCTGAAAGGAGAAATAGAACCCTTATTGAAGCTGCCAGAACCATGCTCTGTGCATCTGGTTTACCTTCATCATTCTGGGCTGAAGCTGTCAACACTGCCTGCTTCACCCAAAACAGATCCTTAGTGGTGAAAAGGTTCAACAAGACTCCTTCTGAGCTACTCAAAGGGAGGAGGCCAAATATTAGCTACTTCCATGTGTTTGGATGTCCCTGCTTCATTCTGAACCAAAGGGACCAACTGGGAAAGTTTGAACCCAAAGCTGATGAAGGTGTGTTCGCTGGATACTCTGCTATCTCCAAAGCCTACAGAGTGTACAACAACAAAAGAAAGGTGATAGATGAATCTATCAATGTCACCTTTGAAGAGTCCAGGAATGCCTCCACCAAAGCTGTTCCTGAATCAGTTTCAGGAGAATTCAACTTTGATGATCTCATGCATTCAAACAGTGAAGAGGACTCAAAAGCTTCCACTACACCCAGAGTGGAACCTGCCAACCATGATGGACATGATGATGATTATGTTGATACACCCTGTGTGAATAAGTGTACTGACTTAATTACAACTTCATGTCCTGAACAAATCAATGCTGATTTTCCTGGATCCTCTGCTGATGTGTTCAACAAATGGAGAGTCATGCTCAACAAGTGAACAGGCTCAAGACATCAGTGTGTCTGAAAACCTTGAAAGCTGTTCAACAGGACCTGTTGAAGATGCAAGCAACTCAGGAGAATCCTCATTGAAAAATGATCCTAAGTGGATCAGGTGTCACCCCAATGATCAAATAATTGGTGAAATCAACAAAGGGGTACAAACAAGATGGGACATCATAGGGAACTTCTGTATGGTCTCTAGCTTTGTGTCCCTCATAGAGCCAAAGAAAGTGGATGAAGCACTTAAAGATGCCAATTGGATCAGTGCCATGCAAGAAGAACTCAATCAGTTCGAGAGAAACAAGGTATGGAAGCTGGTCCCTGCTCCTAAAGGTAAAACCATAATTGGCACCAAATGGGTTTACGGGAACAAGATGGACGAGCAAGGTCATGTCATTAGAAATAAGGCAAGGCTTGTTGCTCAGGGCTATAGACAGGAGGAAGGTATTGACTATGATAAAACATTTGCTCCTGTGGCCAGGATAGAGGCAATTCGTTTGTTTTTAGCCTACGCTGCTCATAAGAGCATGAAGGTATTTCAAATGGATGTGAAGAGTGCATTTCTGAATGGGAAGCTGCAAGAGGAAGTTTATGTCAAGCAGCCTCCAGGTTTTGAAAATGAACATCATCCAGGTTTTGTCTATAAGTTGGACAAAGCCCTCTATGGTCTAAAACATGCCCCTAGAGCCTGGTATGACACTCTTACTGATTTCCTTTTGAGCAATGGTATTCCGGAGGTAAAGTGGATACCACACTGTTCATAAAGAAGGTGAAGTCTGATATTATGCTTGTTCAAATCTATGTGGATGACATAATATTTGGTTCTACTAACGAATAATTGTGCAAGAATTTTTCATTACTCATGAAATCCAAATATGAAATGAGTATGATGGGAGAACTTACTTTCTTTTTAGGATTACAGGTTAAACAAACCTCAACTGGAATTTTTATAAATCAAAGAAAGTATACTTTAGATCTATTGAAAAAGTTTAAATTTGATCAAAGTTCTCCTATTAAAACCCCAATGGCAACCAATGAAAAATTGGATGCAGATGCCAGTGGCAAAGCTATTTCAGTAACAGCATACAGAGGCATGATTGGGAGCTTGCTGTATTTAACTGCTAGTAGACCTGATATTATGTTTGCTACCTGTTTATGTGCTAGATTCCAAGTTGATCCAAAAGAATCACATCTAGCTGCTGTGAAAAGAATCTTCAGATACCTTAAGGGTACACCAGGTTTGGGTCTTTGGTATCCCAAAGACTCAAGTCTGGAACTAACAGGTTATTCAGATTCTGACTTTGCAGGCTGCAGATTAGATAGGAAAAGCACAACAGGTGGATGTCAACTCCTTGGTGGAAAGTTGATCAGTTGGTGTAGCAAGAAGCAGAACTCAGTTTCTACTTCTACTGCTGAAGCTGAGTACAATGCTGCTGCAAGCTGCTGTGGGCAGATTTTGTGGATGCAGCATCAGCTTGAAGACTATGGAATTGTGTATAGGAAAACTCCTATTCTATGTGATAATACAAGTGCCATAGCTATCTCCAACAATCCAGTATTTCACTCCAGAATAAAGCATATAGAAGTCAGACATCACTTCATCAGGGATCACATACTGAAAGGTAATGTGGAGGTAAGTTTTATTTCCACAGATGAACAGCTTGCAGACATTTTCACCATACCTCTTGATGAAAACAGATTTAACTATCTGGTAAGCAAGCTGGGCATGTTAAACAAAAGTGACTAAGTGTCCAAAATGCTCTAAGACATTATATGTCTCACCCTGCTCATGTTTCACAGAACAGCTTAGACAGAACAGGCTATGCATGTTCTATACTTAGCCGTTTTCTGCAAAACTTAAACAGCTTGAGCGTATAACAGGTTTGACAAATAACAGCTTATATGTCAAGCCTGATATGATGATCAAACCCTCACCCTTCTCACTCTCTCAATCTGTCATTCAAGACATTGTCTTGTAACATGATCAGCTATTGAACATAACCTGTTCTTACATAGCTAAACAGGTTGAAGGAACAGCTTGAAGAATGAACAGCTTGTGATGACCCTGCTCATCACAGGTTTGACCATCAGCTTAGACTATCAGTTTTAATTACCTTACTTCACAATTAAGTTACTTAAATTTTGTTTTTATTTAACTGAATTACTGCGGATAATGTGGGTTTCGTGTGTTAGTGATTAAAAAGGGCTCAAGTGGTCTGACAAACGGTCTGACATGGACAACCGTTTCGTTAACGACCTTTTCAAATCAACCGCCCAAATGTTTCTCTCTCATACCCACTCACATTCAAATCCTATAAATACCCCCTACTGTTTCATTTTCGTCTTCCTCACTACTTCCATAGACCTTCTAAGAACCCTAAAAATCGACTAAGTGTCCTGTGCTTCTGCTACTTTCACTACTTCCCAAGTGGCTCAAAGAAACAACTCCTTTCTACCAGTGTTTGTGGGTGCTGATGTTCAGAAATATCCATCAGTCACCACAATGCTGACCTTGAAACCTACCAACTACCTTGCTAACCTAACCATCCTCAAGAACTATGTGGGGAAAGGCTATGAAGAAATGGTAGAGTTCTTGAAAGTTCATCCGTTGAACTATGCCATGACTGCCACTCCTGGTGTCCTGTACTAGGAGATGGTGTATGAGTTTTGGTATACCTGTGCCTACAACCCAGACACCAAAGTCATTAAGGGCACTATACTCAATGGGACTCAGACCATTGAGATCAACATTCGTCTGATCAGGGAAGTTCTTCGACTCCTTGTGGCTGAAAATGATCAGCCACAGCCTGAAGATGAATAGATGAAGAATCTGCTACACTTCTGAGGTGTAGCAGAACCAAAAGTTGGAGCTATGCTGTTCAGAAAGGATTTGTCTCCTACTTACAGTTTCTTATTTGCCTCTGTGGTAATGTGCTTCAGCAGCAAAAGTTGGTTCCTTTGACCAACTGAGCCGTGATGAAATCTCTGTAGTTCTGCAGCTTGTGGATGGAACTACAATCGACATGGCAAAATGGATTTTTCCGAATTTGAGGGGCCTGGTGCAGCAGGAGACATGTCCAGCTGCTGTTCGATATCCCATGTTTCTGAGCCTCATCTTCAAGCATATTTGTGATGAGCACTTGTATAACTCTCAGCCTTTACTTCGTACTGTTGCATTCCCTGTAATAGGGAATAGAGTTTTCTATACTCCGGTTCTCCCAAATGAGGATGCTGCTCGGATTGGTGGAAGGACCCTTTGATGTGATGGTGGATCCAGAAGCTGCTCCTAGAAGAAAATCCAAATCCAGGGCCAAACTTGTTAAAAGGTCCCTGGACATCACTGAAGCTGAGCCTGTCCACAAGAAGGCCAAAACAGCTCAGTCTAAGTCTGCACCCTCAGCCTCTGTGGCTGAGGGGGAGCAGGCTCCTCACCCTGGTTCATTTGTTGGACCTGAAGCCTCAATGGCTGGTGCCTCTTTGGCACCTGAGACTATGGAACAGGCCAACCCACCTGGTTTCTGACCCAGTCTCCAAACCTGTCCAATCTGAACCTCTCATCTCCTCTCAAAAATCCCCCACCTAATCTCACATATTATACCAACGCAAATCCATAGCCAAAAAGAAACCAACAACCCAAACAGCCCAAGGTAGCCCCTCTGTTCCCTCTCAACGTGGTTCAGTTGAAAAAGAAGCAACCCCTGCTGCCTCTCCTATTTTGGGAGAAGGATCAGCACAATTGGAGCCTGCTTCACTACACCCGTGTCAACCCCAAGTCAGCCTACACCCTCTGGTTCCTCCCAACAGGAGCGAGTTGTACAAATGGAGACTGCCACATCAACTATTCCAGCCTCCCAACAGGCTGAGAATATTGAAAGACAGGAGTTCTATCCACTCCATACTGAGTCCACACTGTCCCCACCTCATACCTCTCTACACCCTGAGTCTGCACGAGGTGTCCACACTACTGGCTTAGACCAACCAGCAGCTCAGCCTCAATTTTCTGTTCCTCATGATGCAGCTGTTCTACACCAAACAGCTTCTGAAGGACCAACCACTCAAGCTGATGAACCTCAGGGAATAGAACATCCCTTTCGTGAGGCTACTCCCATTATGCAAACTTCATCAGCAGGTTTCACCACTGCTGATGTTGAAATGCAAATACCATCTCCCCATGATGAGGTACCTTTAAACCAAGGTACTGCAGAGGGAACCACCACTGGCCTTAATGAAGGTGCTGCAAAACAAGCATTGGCTGAAAGGCTACCATCCTCTACCCACTCTCCTGATGATGCAGTTACAGCCACTGCTGAAGGTCCTATTGATCCCTCCAAGCTGGGCAACATTACTTTTGCCCAGGCTATGGAGCTTCTTTCCAAAATACCCTCTCCCTCGACATCACATCCCCATACACCAGCCTCATCCTCTTCATCTCCATCTACCCACTCCAAACAATCCACCCATACACCTCCATCCCCCAAAGACCTGCCTTTGAAGGATCAGCTTTCCTTGCTGACCAACAAAGTTGGTTCTTTAGAAACTTCCATGTCTTCTCTACCCTCTCTCATTTCAGACTCTGTGTCTGCACATCTTAAAGGTTTCTTTGATGTGTTCAAGAATTCCTTTCCACCCACTCCTCAAACTGACACCTCCTCTCAACTGCTTGCACTCACTGCACAGCTGCAAAATGTCTCCACTTCCCTCTTCTCAATTCTTTCCCACCAACAGGACTCTGTGTCCTCTATGACAGCCATTACACAACAGCTGTCCACTCTCCTCACCACTTGCAATGATACACTTCCCACCACCTTGGCCTGCCTAAACACTCTCATTGTTTCTTTATCAAACTCTGTGTCAGCAACCCTTGCTGATGTGCAGGACTCTCTTGAGTTACATCTTGCACAGCTCCAAACTTTGCTGTTCACAGCTTCTGATAGGGAAAACATTCTTAAGCTGACCACTCTTGCTGATTCCTAATCCTCTTCTCTTCAAACCTGTCTTTCCCAAATTGCAGAGGTGAAGGATAACCTGGCTTTCTTAGTGCATAGCCTGGTTGGTTCCAAGCCTGCTGCCAAAACTGCTTCAAAGCCTGCTGAATTTGTTTCTTCAGGCAGACTGGTTGTTGAAGGTGCTGGTCCATCTCCCTCAAATGGGGAGAAGTTGTCTGCCTCTAAGACTAAGTCTAAGGGGGAGAAAACTTCTTCTCCTAAGGAGACATCAGCTCCTACAGGTCAAACAGCAGGTGCATTTGAAACAGGTACTGGTCCAGCTGAGGGTGCCGCTCATCTACCTAAAGCTACTCAGCCTACTCAGGCTGAATCTCCAAACCCTGCACTGTCTAAGGGGGAGGAATTCATTTTTGGGGACAGACCAAGCAGCAAAAGGAGGCACCTCATACTGGAGGAAGAAGAAGAAGAGGATGAAGAGATTCCTGAAGCTGTTATCACTACAACAGCTAAAGGAAAAGAAAAAGCAGTATTTGATACTGAACAGCAGAAAGCAGCAGAGTTAAAGTTTCACAAAGCCAGGGCAAAGGAAATGGGTCTTTCCATGGATAAATACTATGAGTTCAGAGACGAATAGCTTAAAGCCCTGGAAGCACTAAGAGAAGAAGAAGCATCTGCTAAAGCAGCAAGAACTTTTGCACTTCAAGAGACAAGCAAAATCAAAATGCCCTCTCTGGATGTGCAAAAGAAACTGATGGAAGCTGCTAAGGGATCAGCTGGTGAGAAGGAAGTTGAAAAGGAAGTGGGTGCTATGGTCTCTGTGACCAAACCAAAGCAAGCATCCTCTGCAAGAGCCCAATTCCATTTTGACAACCTGGCAAGGAAAACATTTCATGATGTTGCTGATAGAAGGCTTGCCAAGGAAGCAATTGTCAAAGCTGTCCCCACATCAAGAAAAGGCAAACAGTGGAAATTGCAAATTACCAGAATGGGTGCAACATGCCAGAACTGGAAACTTATGACTACACTGATGTTGCACAGATGGGGTACAGGGAATGGGTTGAGCTGGCAGTTGCCCTGAGCCAGTCTAAGTCAGAAATGGCTAAGACTGTCAGGCCATATGTTAAGAAGCTGATGGAGAGAGTAAAGGATCTTGGCCTGATCTCAAAAGAAGTAAGTGAGGGTGTCTCTGTGACATACCCCAAAATAAAGGCCAGGAGGACAAGAAAAGATTCTGAGCTGGAGGAACTCCTCATCTTAATAGAGCAAGGTGATTATGCTGTTGAGATGAAAGGAATTGATTACAGCCTGCCCAGTGGAGTTGAGTTTGAAGAAGGCAAAATCATTGAAGAACCTGAGTTGGGGGCATTTTTAGTAGATCCCCTAACACAGAAGAAGTGCTTTAAAAGAGCTTCAGATCTATACAAGGTGGATCTGAGACAGCTTGCAGCTTTCAGACTTGCAGCTTCAATAAGGCAATCAGGCAGGTGGAGAGCAGCCATCTGGGACCAGCTCAGAGGCTTTTATGAGAGAGATGAACTTCAAGATCCCAAGTTTATGATCCTTAGAGTTGAAATCCAAGATCTGGAGGAAACAAGGGATGAGATTGAAAAGATATTTGAAGGACCACCACCACTGGAGTGAAGTCCATCTACCATCAGGGTAGGTGAAGAATGGAAGTTGTCCATCTGTTGGACAGGCTTGCCGTTATCTGCTCCCAAGATCAACAATCCAAAGTGTTGAACTTTTTTTTTGTACATTAGTTGTACCCTGTTACACATGTTGTAACTTTTCTTATCTACATTAGTTGTAATATACATTAGTACATTAGTTGTACTTCTGTAAAAAGCATGTGTTGTTTATGTAATCAAAATCAGTACATATAAACTGATCTTTTACTTTACTTAGATGTTGTAATTTCTTTTCAACAAGATGTATTGTAAAATGTATAGTAATTATTGATTAGATCAACTTAGACTGATTATTGCAAATAGGGGGAGATTGTTAGGCACAAAAAGGCCTCAGTCAAACCTGCTGTACATCTGAGGGGGAGATTTTTAATCAAACCTGTTGATGCACTTGAAGGTTGAATTTAAGGCATGTTATATGCCTTATTGAAACCTGAAAGTGATTTGCAATATCAGCCCAAAGCTGTTTACCATGTTGCATAAGTTGCAACAAAGGCAGTTTGTCCAAACTATTCAATCTGCTGAACAGGATAAACTGTCTACGCTGCTCTGTTCTATTGAGCAGCTTGGGCAGTTTACATGTGTTCTGTTCTTTGTGAACAGAACCTGTTCTTTGTGAACAGGTTAAACACTTTATGGAATATGTTTCCAAGTCCTCATGTATTGTTTTTTGGCTACAAGATCAGTTTACAAGTCGAAGACAAAGTGGAAAACAGAACTGCACAGCCTGCCCACGCTGTTCTGATTACATGAAGACAAACAGATATTTGAAAAGGGTGACAGACCTTTTCTTATATCAAAATGGCATTAGCAAAAGAAGAAAGATGCAAAGTTGACATTCATCTTTTGGTTAAAGCCGTATGCAACAGTGACAAAAAGGAAAAGACAAAGATTCTGCCATGTGAAGACAAAGATACTTTATCAGAACGTGGAAAAAGGTGTTTTGTCCTTTTGGAAAGACTCTCCACTATCTCATCTGTCCAATGAAGAAGCTTCACTGAGATTCTCCTTTTGAGTATAAAAGGAAGCTTCTAAGGATAATGAGATATCAAGAGTGTGAAATCAGAACGTGCATTGAAGTGTGTTATTCCATGCATGCAAGTCTGCTTATATAAAACAGTAGAGTTTGTCTAAGCTGTTCTTGTGTAAGCTGTCCATCTGAGTCTTGTAAAAACAGTGAGTGCATCTAAGTGAGCATAGTCATTGTATCTAGTCTGAGTGTGTCTTAGATTAGTTGAACAACTGTTGTATCTATCATCTCAGCTTGAACCTTTCCGTATTCAAACTTGTTTGTAATTAACACTTGTTAATAATATACACAAACATTGAGAAAATGATTGTTAAGTTTTAAATAGTTGTATTCACCCACTCCCCTTTACAGCTTAGAACTATACACTTGGAAACCTTTTGAGACCTACAGTTTGAAATTGAACCTTGATACTTGAGAATCAAGTTCAAACTGATAATCCGCAAACAAACACACTGTAAATTTCATATTAAGACTACCAAAAATTAAAAACCCATGAACACAAAAACAGACATACGAACAAATACACATATGAACAATTATAAACTGAAAAATAGAACCTATATACAAAAAAATACATGAAACTAAGAAAAATACTCACAATTAATGACTGAAACTATGAAAAGGGTTGAATTCTTTTGGAATATTTGAGGTTTCTTGAAGTTACTTCGTGAGGAAGAAAGAGAGAAAGTGAACTGTGGCTGATGTTTCGAATTATTTGAAACTTTATAGTTGAAATTTTCAAAAATCAAAAATACCCGGCCCACTTTCTCCTTTTATTTCGATTTTATTTCAAGCCCATTTCACTTAAAATGAAAAGAAATTTTAAGACCCAAGTAAGAGAAAAAAAATTTGTAACACCAAAAAAAATTTAACTACATTCAAAAATAAAAACAATAAAAAAATTTAACTACAAAAAAATGAAAATTAAAAAATCACAAACACATAAAAAATATGTAAAAAAATTTTAAAAACAAAACATAATGCTCCCCCTTGATGTTTGCAATTAAGCTTCCCCTCAGATGTATATATTATTTTGAATGTCTGCTCCCCCTATAAAAATTCAGATAAAATTTATCAAATTTTCTCAAAATCAGATAAAATCATTTTTTGTTCCCCTGCACATGACAATCTAGATCTGTTAAATTCCGAAGAATTTAAACTTTTAAAATTCATGAAGTTAACATTAAATGAAGATCAAATAAAAAGTGTAACTTTAAAATTATAAATTGTAACTACTGAATTTTTAAATCTAATGATTCAACATACCCAACTTGTATACCAAAAAATTAAACCGTTTTTCATCTAATGCTTTGGTAAACAAGTTAGCTAATGATATTCAGTAGGAACAAAATATAATTCTATATTACCATTTTCTACATGATCCTTAGTAAAATGATACTGGATGTCGATGTGTTTGGTTTTTGAGTGTTGCACTGGATTAGATGCTATAGCAATTGCGCTCTGAGAATCACAATATATCGGAATCTTCTGTGGTGTAAACCCGTAGTCTCACAGTTGGCTCTTCACCCACAACACTTGAGAACAACATGATGATACAGCAACATATTCTGCTTCGGCTGTAGACAATGAAACACAATGTTGTTTATTGGATGACTAGCAGACGGGTTTGTCACCTAAGAATTGAACTGCACCTGATGTACTTTTTCTGTCCATTTTATCACCTGCGTGATCAGCATCAGAAAAAGTAGTTAAATTGATTGAAGACTCCCGGGGATACCACAAACCAAGATTTGGTGTTCCCTTTAGATATCTTAAGATCCTTTTAGCAACAGCTAAATGTGATTCTTTTGGATTTGCTTGATATCTAGCACAAACACATGTAGCAAACATAATATCAGGTCTACTTGCAGTTAAATACATTAATGACCCAATAATTTCTCGATAATGTGTTACATCTAGAGGTTTCCCTGAAATAACCTCATCGAGTTTGGATTTTGAATCCGGAGCCATGGGAGCTTTCATAGGAATACAATTGATCGTGTTAAATTTCTTTAACATGTATTGAATATATTTGGACTGACTGATAAAAATTCCATCAGTCAGTTGTTTAACTTGTAAACCTAAGAAAAAATTTATTTCTCCCATCATGCTCATTTCAAGTTTCTGGGACATTAAGAAAGCAAATTTCTTGCAAAATTCAGGGTTTGTAGACCCAAATATTATATCATCTACATATATTTGAATTACTATAATATCTGGCCCCTGACGTTTTATAAACAGGGTAGTATCCACCGTACCTTTGTTAAATCCACATTTCAACAAGTATGTTGAAAGTGCATCATACCAAGCACGCGGTGCTTGTTTAAGGCCATATAGTATTTTATCTAAAATATATACATGATCAGGTTTTGAAGGATCAGTAAGCCCTTCGGGCTGATATGTATACACTTCATCTGTTAGTTTCCCGTTTAAAAACTCAGTTTTTACATCCATTTGGTAAACTGTAAAGTTGTTATGAGCATCAAATGCCAGAAACATCCTAATTGCTTCTATTCTTGCAAGTGGAGGAAAAGTCTCATCATAATCAATCATTTCTTGTTAATTGTATCCTTTGGCGATGAGGCAAGCTTTGTTACGAATGATGACTCCATGTTCATCCTTCTTATTCTTGAAAATCCATTTCGTGCCAATGATTGATTTATCTTTTGGTCGCTCTACCAATCTTCAAACCTTCAACCTTTCGAACTGATTCAGTTCTTCTTGCATTGCCACACTCCAATCAGCATGCAGAAGAGCTTCTTTAACATTCTTTGGCTCAATTTTGCTGAGAAAGTTTGAAAACAAACATTCGTTTATTGTTGCTCTTCTGGTTTGGACTGATGCAGAAGGATCACCAATGATATTTTCAGTTGGGTGATTTCTTGTCCACTTAAAGGTATGTGGATACGGTTGAATTTGGTCTTGATTGGGATTTAAGTCTAAGTAGGAAATTCGGGGGTTAGCTTCGGATGTAGATGGTATATTATCTGAGATAGGGGTTTCTGAGTTTTCAGATGGTAAAGGGGTTTCAAAAGATACTGGAGGTTGAATGGGTTGTACACTATCAGTAGGTAAGTGCACATCTGTCGTTTAAGCTTCTCCAGTTTCTTCTGAAATGGGTTGATGAGAATAATCCGAGCTACGACTGGATCTTCAGTAATCCTGTCAGGCACCAAATTTGAAACATTAGTTCTGGGCTTTTCAAAGTAGTCTTCATAGAATTTCTCGAACAGTTTATTTAAATCAGAATTATCGGCACTCTGTTCAGTTGACTTCATAGAAGTCAGCTTGTTATGGTCGTTTCCTAAACTGGTATGTTCAGAAGCCATTACTACGCCTTCATCAAATTTTACATTCACGCTTTCATTGACTGTCTTGGTCCGCTTGTTGTAGACCCGGAAAGCTACAGACTCCTTCGAATACCCAATGAAGATGCCTTCATCAACTTTTTGACTAAATTTTCCCAGATTGTCTTTGCCATTTAATATGAACCACCTGCATCCAACGACATGGAAAAATTTAACATTAGGTGCCCGTTTGTTATATAATTCGTACGGAGTCTTTCCGAATCTTTTGCTGATTATGGATCTGTTCTGCGTGAAACAAGCGGTTGCTACAGCTTCAGCCCAAAGGAATAACGGAATATTGGAATATGCCAGCATCATTCTTGCAGATTCCACTAGCATCGGATTTCGTCGTTCAACGACACTATTTTGTTTTGGAGTACGAGCGGTTGAGAATTGATGTGTTATTCCCACAGAATTCATAAACGATTCGAGAGATTTGTTCTTGAATTCTGTCCCGTTATCTGATCTGATGGTCTGAACTGAAAGTTGCAGCTTTACTTGAATTCTTCGGATGAAGTCTATTATTATCTCGTGAGCATCAGATTTGGAACGCAGGAAGAAAACCCATGTGTATCAGGAGTAGTCATCGACTATTACCAACACATAGCGTTTCTTGTTTATACTTTTTACTCTCATTGGTCCACACAGATCCATATGTAGCAGTTCCAGTGCTCTCGTTGAAGAGTGTTCTTTTTTGGACTTGTGTGAAGCTCTAGTCATCTTTCCTTTTTCACATGCGGTGCACAACTGCTCCTTTTGAAATTTGAGAGTTGGTAGCCCTTTAACTAATCCACCTTTTGCAAGGTTGGTTAATTCGTTAAAATTCAGATGTGATAGACGACGATGCCATAGTGAAGATGTTTTAGATATTGCTTTTGACATTAAGCAGACATCCTTCTTCAGATTGATTGAGGCTAGATCAATTGAGTACAGATTGGTTTTCCTGTTCCTGCAAGGATTTCTTTTCCTTCTACAGATCTTATGCTGCACCGATTTGCTTAGAAGTTGAACTCTAATCCTTTATCGTCGAGTTCTCCAATGCTGAACAAGTTGTGACCAAGACCTTCAACATAGAAGACTTTCTGAATTGTAATCTTATCGTACGCCAGACTCCCATAACCTTTGATCGGACAGAATTGATCATTCCCGAATCTGACCATCCCACAGAACTTATCTACAAACTTAATGAGTGTTTCTCTCTGTCCGGTCATGTGCTTTGAGCATCCAGAGTCAAGGTACCACAAATGATTTACCTATAAGACGAAATAAAACATGAGGTACCCACTTATAGTTGGGTACTTTTGACTTTGGTAAATCATGCGGTTGAATATGCTTTTTTCTCATCAGATGTGTCTTTTATTTTAGGTACCCACTTTTTATCAGTTCTTTTTGGTATCCATTTTTGTTCAGTTCGATGTGGAACTGTTTTTGAAAGTTGTTGCTTTGGAACCTTTTTCTGTTTAAAAGATGGATCCTTTTTCTTTGGTAGCCATACAAGCTTATCAGATTTTAGCATGCATTGATTTACAAGAAACTGAATTTAAAGCAATTAAAGCAGTCCGAGAGTATTTAATACAAGATTCGTCAGTAAATTTATCATTACAGACAGATTTTTCAAATTGTCTATTTCTATCTGTAACAACAGTTTCCTTCACTCTCCACTCTTGTTTTATACTCTTGGTTTTCTTTTCTTTCTGCTTCTTTCTCCATTCTTGCTTCAGAGAACCTTTCACAATATAATCTGACATACAAGAAAATCGAGAA
This sequence comes from Centrapalus pauciflorus, assembly GCA_020465985.1. Taxonomy (NCBI): domain Eukaryota; kingdom Viridiplantae; phylum Streptophyta; class Magnoliopsida; order Asterales; family Asteraceae; genus Centrapalus; species Centrapalus pauciflorus. Next base: position 51,932 of record JAANYP010003659.1, on the reverse strand, counting down.
TTAGTGATTTTAGAAACTTGTTTCTTCTGTAAAGGTCTTTTACCTTTTAAATTTTGGACCTTGAGTGCAATAGAGTCCTTTGTTGTAGATGATTCACCTTTTTCATAAGTAGGAGTCACAAAAGTAACTTTTGTTTTCTCCTTTTTCACTTGTAAACTTTGTGATTGTTCTGATGATTTCTTTGACTCTCTACAACAAAATGAACCTAAAGCAACATGGGAAAAGTGTTGTGTTAGCCTTGAAAGTGTTGTTATAGGCCTAATGCGACACTTTATGTAGTGCCACCTTAGCCAACGTCGCCTTAGGTCTAAAACAACACTTTCACTAGATAATGCACCACTTTTCAAAAGTGTTGCCATTATTTTATAAATGCAACACTTTTTAAATGCAACACTTTTTTATATTCTAAAACAACACTTTTAAACGTGTTGCAATTATTTTATAAATGCAACACTTTTTATACTCTAAAGCAACACATTTAATTTATCGTTACCAACTTACAGCAACACTTTACTTATCAAATGCAACACTTATTAAATGTTGTCATTATGTAAATGCAACACCATTAACAATCTATTGCAACACTTTATTATTTATTTTAATTACATAAATGCAATATTTTCTAGACAAAAGAAACACATTCATTATTTTGAAATTTAATGCAAATACAAATATTTATTTAATTGCTTCGTGATAGTTTTTCTACTTACAATTCAATTTAACAAAAATAATATCATTTCATAACATATCGATCAAAAAATATTTCAAGTATATTAACGTCTACAACCAAAATAAAGATCATCAAATGTATAAGTGATACAACAAAAAAATAAATTACAATCTTGGGAATGCATATTCAATTCCTCTTCTTGTAATTTCTTTCATATGAAATCGCCGCTTATCATGCACAACACTCCTTCTGTCGATCACTTTTCACAAAAAATCTGCCCAAAATAGCAATCAACTTTTTTGAAACTGCATAATATGGCAACAAACTATCAAATTAAGTCGGTTTTCGATGAAACTTTCACAACACCTTAAAAAGCTTCTAAAAACAACATTTCTATAAAAATATTACACTTCCCACAGTAAATTTGTATTTTTACTCGTTAAACTACAATTCTTTGCATAAAATAGCAATAAACTTTCATTTGACGTCCAATTTTAACGATACTTTTTGAAACAAGTCTAAAACCCTTAGAAAATACCAAATATATAAACATATTTCATCATTCATTGATATTTCATACTTTTGGGCATTAAAGTACCAAAAGTTTGTTTAAAATAGCAATGAACTTTCATGTGATGTCGGATTTCGATGATTCTTTTTGCAACACATCCTAAATTCTCTAAAGACATCAAACTTATATAAATATTTCATCATTTATTGCTATTTCGTGATTTGGTATATTAAAGTATCATTTATTCATTATTTGACTTTTAAAAGCCAAATATGAGACTTTTGTTTACTTCATCAATTTTGAAAACTCTGTTAACGTAATTTACCATATTTAAAGTTTAGAATTACCTGAGAATAGAGAGTGTTACATCAGTGCTCGAATCCTTCCATAAACCAAGAATAGAAATTTGTATGTCTTGCAATTTGACAAAAAAACTATACATAAAGTAGTAGCGAAAGAATAAGAAAGAGAGCGTTAGACTAGCATAATAATGACATAAAATTTGCATGAAAAAGTGTTTGAAGATAAAGATCACAAAACAACAGCAAATAGACATAAGAAACTTCATATAATCACTCCAAAAAAAACACCCATTTTCATCCCTATTACCAGGTCAAATTACAACATGGTCATATAAATGGATTAAAATTGCAATCTTTAGTTGTGAGGAGTTGATACCAAATTAGAAAAAGATAAATCGATACCAAAATTCATAGATAAGTCCCTCAAAACTGCAGCTATTTATAAAACAATTATGAACTTAACTGCAGCTATATATGAGTTTCTGATTTTTCACAAAAAAAATCTGCCTAGAATAGCAATCAACTTTGCTGAAATTGCATAAATGACAACAAACTTTCAAAGAAACCTGCTGATTCATGCTAATGCTAATAAAATAAGGAAAGGATTAATCACTAGTAGAGCTAAAAGATAAGCAAAAATGATGAGTTGCAACACACAAACATTATTTATTAAAAATATATAGCTAAAGATATGCAAACCTGGTTCAGATTACATTATTAAGGAGGGCCGTTTGACTTATTTAAAGGCAAAACAATATTATCCAGTGTAAACACCCACGACAAGCAGATATATTCGGAAATACACTGATTTTGAGTTATTGTCATTTCTTTCATCCAATACTTTTCTAGAAAATTCAATCACTACAACAAAATGAACCTAAAGCAACATGAGAAAAGTGTTGTGTTAGGCCTTAAAAGTGTTGATATATCAATACAGATTATCATTTCTCAAATCAATTTAGTTTACAATCTAGTTCAATAACAAATAATTAAAATACATATATTAAAAACTTAGTAGAAGTCTATAAACTATGCAAGAGTTAAGAAACAAAATACTAAACTAGTCATAAGCAAGATTCACGTATAATACAAAGTATTTCATACAAAACTCACCATTTTATGTACGATAACAGCTAACTTAGTACAGTGAGTTGAGAAAAAAAAGAAGTGCAAAAAAATGATCACATGTGCATCTTGAATTTACACTTGCATAGATATCCAATCATTCATAAGGCAACAATTTGAGAGCAGTAACACAGTGACAGAATAATAAAATGAATACGAAAAAGAGGCAAAACACACCTTCTTGAAATCTTCCCAATCTTGAGCCGTCAAGGTGAACGTATTTGTATGAGGATTATAGAGATTTCCCGTTTTGTTTTTCAAAAGCACCCATCCTGTGTATTTGGCCTTGAGAGCCTTGAGATTATCATAAGTGTTTTTCATTTGACTTTGAGACGGGTCCATGCCAAACATTTCTTTCAATTTTTTCCCTAAAACTACCCATGACTCTTTTCTAATTCTACCCCCATTTCTACCCATTCAGAGATGCATGTTTCGAGTAAACATTTTGTAGCCTCACCCGACCAAGTTACCCTTTCGTCGTTACTTCCCATTTCAAACTACAATCACAACATCATAAAGAAACACTTATACCTAAAGATTCAAACCATGTTATCACATTTCATGGGAATCAAATTACAAAGAAACAACTACACTATTATATTAAACTTTATAATCACATTCAATAATCCATTTATAAATCACAACTATACTATCATATTAAACTATATACTATCCTATTAAACTATATTAGGCGCCCACTTGCTAATGGTCTAAACTCTAAACCAGAAATAATATTAGCAAAGATCCCTGATCAATCGATAGCATGAATACCAATACGAGCGCATATAAACAATCAGACTGTTACAAATATAAATGATACGCCTTATTTGAGCAACGATAAGGGTAAACAGACACTAGAACGATTCTACGTTATTTAACAGCAGTATATTTGGATATCGCTTTCGAACCTATGAGCCTATGATCAGATTAATCAAAACTTCCAACACGAGACCTGTCAAACAAAACATGGGCAACATTTAATCGTTTGACCAACCCTTCTTTCAGAATCAAATTTAGAAAGTGAATAGATATGCAAGTGAAAGGAAGTTTAAAACCAACTGGCAACTAGTAATGTTACAAGTAATACACAACACTTTGGCAAGATAAACCACCCATCAAAACAAACAAAACCCATGAAATTAACTTTATGTGGTTGTGAAAGATTTGGTGTATAATATATATAATTCATAATGACTTAACAATAGGATTTTATGTAAGTGTGTAGGTTACTGAAAATTAAATTCATTCAAGACTTTTAAACCCCACCGATAATTGATTTTAAAATCATCTAAACCATAAAAGTATTATGAAATCTAAAAGGGCTTTCAATGCATTGGAACTAACGAATGAACTTCTTACGTAATTATGCATTATACATATTATCAAAAAAGATGGTATGTCATTGTCCGATGAGGGTGAGAGAGAGAGAGAGAGAGAGAGAGAGAGAGAGAGAGAGATGTACCGAAGGGATGGTGTGGCCGGAGAATAGAATGACAGCCGCGAAATCACAGAGAGGCGGTGGCGATATCGCAAAGGGGCGATGGTCATGAGAACGCAGAGGGCGGCAGTGATATCACAAAGGGGCGAGGACGAGAAGGCAGAGGGCGGCGGCCAGCGAGAACGCAAGGGCGGAGGGCAGCGGCCGGAGAGAATGTAGCGGGCGGCGGCCAGATCGTAGATGGGCGGCTAGGGTTTTGCCCTATGGAACCGTAGAAGGAAGTAAACAACCGTAGAACCGAGAAGAGGAGAAAGCAAAAGAAAAAGTGATGTAAAATCACTTCTTGATTGAAGACGCGGGAAGTTATGCGAAGGCTTTTTTTTATCTTTTTTGTCTTCATAAAAACAAACAATCTTTAGCTAATTTTATGTTCCCGCATCTTCAATACTGTAGACATAAGCTAAAATAAGCACTTCTTCAGAAAAAAAAAACAAACAAGCTGTTGGTACATCCTGTGTGACGATAGCAGTCTAATTGATATTGCATTGTGATTTTAACAAGTGTTTTGATATATAGGTTATATATGGTTGATATTTATTAGCGTTTGTATGTTTGAACTTGATGTAACGTATTACAAGAAGTTCAAACATAAAGAACAAAGATTAAAATCAATCATAAGGTAATAACATAAGTTTCATCACTTAAAGTGTTTAAGTGTTTTGGCAAGATTCGAATTGCATAAGGAAAGACATTCGAATCTGTGATAGATTCGAATGTGACCTTAGATTTGAATGTGCCAGATTCGAGAGTGTCCTTGTGGACAGACTCGAATGGGCCTTGAGCTAGATTCGAGTTTGGCCCACATCAGACTCGAATCAGGGTCTATAATTAGGGATAGACTCGAGTCATTAGCAGACTTTTTAGCAGAATTCGTGAGGAATTAAGCTTAAGGCGATCTCGAGTTTATCAGCTAGGTGAGTGCTGTTTCGGAGAGAATTAGTTCGTAGGATCGTTCGTGTGTAGTTCGTTCAGCGTTTAATAGTCTCCGTGTTTCGTGGTTGAGAGTTGTCCGTCTAACCGTCACCGAGGATTCCGCACTCGTTTACGGATCCGCGTCTAGATAGATCTTGCAGTGGTAGACCTTACAAGTGGTATCAGAGCCTACGGAGTGTTCTTGGTGTTCTTCGTGTTCATCTGAAGTTGAAGGCCGTCAAAAGGTCTTGTCATACCAGATGATGAAGGAGGATGACAAGAAATTATTTGAAGCTGAAAACAAAGTTTTTTCTTTAATCCGAATGGCGTTACCGCAAGATATTCTACACACATTCCGGACTCAGAGGACATCAAAAGAACTTTGGGAGTCGCTTGAGAAGAGGTGTGAGGGAAATCCTCGGGTTCGGAGAAAGCGTACAGAGTTGTTAAAACAACAGTTCGCAATCTTCAAGGCGTTAAAGGATGAACAACTGGATGACATCATCACCCGTTTCTATCATCTATTGACGGAACTTGAGAGCCACGGGATTGAGTTTACCGATACTGACAAGAACAACAAGCTTCTTGATGCCCTACCAGCCAAATGGGCTATGTACGTGGCAATGATCAAGCTAAATGAAGATAAATTTTACACTCAATCTTTGGATGATATAGTGGGAACGTTGAGAGCATATCACTTCGAGCTTCTGAAGGCCGAAACTGATTACGAGCAAGTCCAGAATCCAGCAATGTATTTTGGAAAGACAACTAAATCTTCAGTGGCAGCAGAACCGAAGACTGCTACAGCGTTTTTCACTGGAGAGACATCGTCACCAGTAGAGTCCGAAGACTCATTGAATCGCGCGTTCTTAGGATTAGGAAGATCGGAAGAACCGCAGCCCCAAGTACATCAGGCATCACCATCTCAGAGTTATTCGAAGATGCCCATGAGCGCAAAGTCTGCGGAAGAGCATTTGAATCTACTTGCTTCTTTTGTGGCTGCATACAGAAATTGTGTTCAAGGGAAAATTAACGATCCTGCTCTATGGGACGAGGATTACGATCAGGTCGACCCTGATGAGTTAGAGGAAATGGATCTTAAATGGCAACTGGCCATGGTGACCCAGAGGGTTAAGCGATTCATTAAGAGAACTGGGAGGAATCTACAGATGAATAACAAGGGGATAGGATTTGATAAGTCCAAAGTCAAATGCTACAACTGTCAGGGATTGGGACACTTCGTTAGGGAGTGTCAGAGACCGAAGGTAGAGACATACCAAGGACAGAGTCAGCATCAGGGACAGTACCAAAATCAGTCCCAACAACGTTATCTTCCGAGTTCATCATCTGGACAGGCCAATCTAGCGGGTCTTCTATCCAATGTCACTTCAGATAGACAGCTAGATGGCACGTATGATTGGAGTTCACATCCTGAGTCGAATGCTAGAGCCTTCATGGCTAAAGTCACAGAAACTGGATGTGATGGGGACGAGCAGACCACACGGGACAGCAGTCCGATGTGGGTAGAGAAGGCGAATGATTAGACAGTGCTGGAGTTTGCTGCTCAGATGGCCAACGTGGAATCTGATAACTCAAAGGTTAGTCTGTCTTATTCTCTATTTCGTGAATTATGTGCTTTATGTGTTAGTTCTAACGATAGGTTAAATCTAGTCTTAGACTCACATAAGACCATAGCTGCTCAAAATGAAAACTTAAAAATTGAAAATGCTAGCCTAAATGATATCAAGCAAGATCTAAAAGAAAAGCTTAAGGCTGATGCTCAAGACGTAGTAGTTCTAAAAGACAAACTCAGTGAGCAGTGTGTTAGGATAGAGCTAATGTATGAGCACGTGGAGGCCTTGACAAAAAATCTTAAGGACAAGGATATAGAGCTAGCAGAGACAGAGGTTAAGGTAGCAGAGGCAAATAGCAAGTTGGAGAAGTTTAGGAATTCGAGCCTAAATCTAGGGAAAGTCTTAGATGCCCAAAGACTGTCTAAGAAGCCCGTAGGTCTAGGTTTTCACGAAATACCTCCACCTTTCAATGCGAACTATGTGCCTCAGCCTCAGGAGAAAACTGACAAGTCAGTAAACTTAGAGGACCTACCTGAACCGACACCAGAGCCTATAGTTGAAAATACACCTAAGGTGGCTGACTCAACCGTCAAGGTCAAGAAAGTGAAATTTGTGTCTTCCTCCAGTGAAACACCTGCAGGAAAACAGAAAATTTCATGGGCTGACCAGGTCGACGAGGCAGACACAGTAGATGTACCAAAGGAGATACACACTAGTGAGACACCTAGATCTAAGGGAACAAACAAAAAGTCCATAGATAAGATGTCTTGCTTCAGATGTCACGAGAAAGGGCATGTTGCTTCTCACTGTCCACTTAGGAAAGCCGATGTTACCCCTAAGACAGTGAACCCAACACCTGTCAAGCCCTCAACCTGTGTGGCAAGCAGCAGTAGTTCTCAACCTACCGAGAAAACTGTGCAGGCCGCACCCAAACAAGTTGTGAAAAACACACCGGTTAAGGTTGGACCAAAGGAAGTGATTAGGACAAATTCACCGAATCGTGTCAATAATCAATCTAGGTCAGCACCACAACAAGTCTATAGGAGCACCACACCTAGCAGGTCACATACTCCAGTTAGGTCACATACTCCAGTTAGACAATACGCACCGGTAAGAGCTCAGGGATCACAGTCCGAAATGGCATATAATAGGAATTATTCTAGAGCTCCACAACAAATGCCTACTCCAAGGCAAAGAGTGAACTTAAATCACTCGGCACCACAACAGAATTCAGTTCAAAGGCCCAAGTCACCTGAAAGGCGAGATGGGTACTTGAAAGAGTTCACGTATGTGGACGAGAATGGTATTACCAAGTCAGTCATGGCTTGGGTTCCCCGTGATAACTAACCTCTTTTCTTTCATGTGCAGGAGATAACTACAGGTCCAAACAACAAGTGGTTCGTCAACAGTTGTTGCTCCAGGCACATGACGGGGGAAAGAAGTCTACTCACAGACTTCAAGGGGGGTAATAGGGGATTCGTATCATTCGCGGGTAACAAGGGTGGAAATATCACTGGAACTGGAGAAGTCACTAATGGGACGATTACATTGGATCAAGTTTATCACGTTGATAAACTGGTTCATAATCTCATTAGTGTATCATCTGTGATAAGAAGAACTCGGTGTTATTTACTGACACTGAGGCGTTAGTGCTGAAGCCTGGATTCAAGATACCTGAAGATTGGATATTGATGCGGGCGCCAAGGAAGAATGACTTGTACATGCTCGATATTAACAAGCCAGATACTTCGATGGGTCCGATCTGCTTACTATCAAAAGCTTCGGAGACGGAGTCCGTACTGTGGCACAGACGCATGGCTCACCTGCACCTAAGGAAGATGAATTACATAACGAAGAATGGACTGGTGCAGGGTGTGCCATTGAAGAGTTTTCAGTTCGAGGACAAGTGTCTACCGTGCATGAAGGGCAAACAGCATATAAAGTCACACAAGTCCAAGAAACAAAATTCAATCGCCTCAACATTCGATTTGTTGCATATGGACCTTTTTGGCCCTATCAACAAAAGGAGTATAGGAGGTAGTTGGTTTTGCTTAGTTATCACCGACGATTACTCACGTTTTTCTTGTGTTTTCTTTTTAGGTACGAAGGACGAGACGGCTTCCAAGCTTATCGGGTTCTTAGACCAAGTGGAGAACTCATACGGAAAAAGGGTTAAAAATATTCGTAGTGATACTGAATTCAAAAACACTGTAATTGGTGTATATTGCCTATCAAAGGGCATAGTGCATCAATTCAGTGCACCATATAAACCTCAACAGAATGGGGTGGCCGAACGTAAAAATAGAACTTTGATTGAAGCTGCAAGGACTATGCTTTCGGATTCAAAGCTTCCTACCATGTTTTGGGGGGAGGCAGTGAATACCGCGTGCCATATTTTAAACAGAGTCCTTACAGTCAAATCATTGAACAAAACATGCTATGAAATTTTGAATAAACGGCCACCTAACTTAACTGGATTCGAACCGTTTGGAGTACCCTGCACTCTTTTAAGAACAAAACATCAACCGAAGTTTGGTGAAAAGGCTGACGAAGGATACTTCCTAGGTTACGTGCCGAACTCACCAAACAAACGGGTTTTTAACAAAACGAGTGGTACTGTGGAGATTGTGTATAATATTGAAGTCACAAGTTATACACATGAACCCCAAACTGGTCCGGAATGGTTATTTGACTATGATAAATTGTTTGAGTCATTTAACATTCCTTTGGATGATACTGCAGGTACAATCGAAAAAGACATGGCGACGTTGCACCTATATGACGAAGGCCAAATCTTTCCGAGGAAAATGTCCGTGAGGAGGAAAATGTAGAAGCTGAGCCTATTCCCCCATTAGGTGAAATAGGATCCAACTTAGGAGATAATCTAAGAGTTGATGATATAGAGACCTCTAGGATTAACAAGAACCATCCAATAGAAAGCATCATAGGAAATCCTAACGAGGGTGTGAGGACTCAGAGTAGTGTAAATAACAACACTGTGTTGTTGTCGATGATAAACGACTCCGAGGCATATCACACATGTCTATATTCGTGTTTCATATCGCAAGTAGAGCCCAAAAATGTGCAAATGGCACTTAAGGACAACTCCTGGGTTGAAGCGATGCAGGAAGAACTTTCGCAATTTAGGAAACTAGAAGTGTGGGAGTTAGTTCCGTTACCTCGAGGGGAGATTGCCATAGGAACCAAATGGGTTTTTAAGTGCAAAAGAGACGATCGGGGTATAGTCACGCGCAACAAGGCTAGATTAGTTGTAAAGGGTTTCAACCAAGAGGAGGGAATCGATTACAACGAGGTTTCTGCACCAGTAGCAAGGCTGGAAGCCATTAGGTTGTTTCTAGCTTTTGCCTCCTTCAAGGGCTTTAAGGTATATCAGTTAGATGTTAAGAGTGCTTTTCTATATGGGAAAGTGAAGGAGTTGGTGTATGTAGAACAACCGCCCGGATTTACAGATCCAAAATATCCTGATAAAGTATATCGCTTAGATAAGGCTCTATACGGATTACATCAGGCACCTAGGGCGTGGTATGAGACTTTATCCAACCATCTTTTAGAAAATGGTTTTGAAAGGGGTAGGATAGATAGTACTCTGTTTGTGAAAAGGAAGGGTGATCACTTTATCTTGGTACAAGTGTACGTCGATGATATCATTTTTGGATCATCAGACGAACATATGTGCAAAGATTTCGAGAAGGTGATGAAGTCTAAGTTCGAGATGAGTGCTATGGGGGAGTTGAATTTCTTTTTAGGGTTGCAAGTTGACCAGAAGAAGGAAGGAATGTTTATCCATCAGACGAAGTATGTCTATGACATATTAGAGCGTTTCGGGATGGAAGGAACAAAGTTGACCGCCCACTTCAGCACGCCGATTCAAGTGAATCACAATCTCGGGCCGGGTACTGAAAGTGATACCGATGTGGATCCGACTTTATATCGGGCCATGATTGGGTCACTTATGTATTTAACTGCTTCAAGACCTGATATTATGTTTGCTGTTTGTATTTGTGCAAGGTTTCAAGCAAATCCGAAGGAGATGCATATGAAAGCTGTGAAGCGGATTCTACGATACCTCAAGTCGATTTGGTATCACGCAGAGGGAGATCTAGAGTTGGAGGCGTTCACAGATTCTGACTACGGAGGATGCAGCTTGACGCGCAAATCAACGACTGGAGGTTGTCAGTTCCTAGGAGGGAGACTGGTGTCCTGGCAATGCAAGAAACAAACGTCGGTAGCCGTGTCAACGTGCGAGGCCGAGTATGTTGTTGCTGGTAGTTGCTGCTCACAGGTTCTGTGGATACAACAACAATTACAGGATTACGGTTTGGCTTACACTCAAACTCCAATTAGGATAGATAACCAGTCTACTATTTCTATAACTAATAATCCAGTCAAACACAACAAAACAAAGCACATAGACATTAGGCATCATTTTATTCGTGATTGTGCTGAAAAGAACTTAATCAAACTGGTAAAAGTGGCAACAGAAGATAATAATGCAGATTTATTTACCAAAGCGTTTGATAAGTCACGGTTTGAGTATTTAATTCAACTGAATGGAATGCGCAACCCAGAGTAATTTGGCCTTAGTAGTAGTAATTTATTTTCTTTTAGAGTCTTAGTTATTCTTTATTTATAGTAATCTGCTAGTTTAGGAAAGTTTCTATTTTTAGTAAGTTAGTAGGTTAGCTTATTTTACTGCTTTTCTTATGAAAAACAAAAGAAAAAAGAGAGAAAATTACAAAAAAATACAAAAAAAGAGAATATCAGAAAAAAGAGTTAAGTCTTAGATACATAGGTTCAAAGTGACGAAAATTAGCACCGTCGTTACAGACTCTAAGTGTTTAGGCTTTCACACATAATGCAACTAATTCTAAGTGTTATACTTTATTTTAGTTTGATGTGTTGGTAGGCATAATACATCTAGGGAATCTCAAGGCTAATAAAATAATCTAGAGAAAGTCAAGCGTGTCACTAACATAGATGTACGACCAATCGGTCTTAATTTTTATGTACAAGACATACAAACTTTGAGTCTAAATGAGGTATGCAAACTTTCTGGGGATGTATGGCAACATCAAATACATCTGAAAATGGAAAGAATAGAAATATCATATGTAACTGAGAGTCGAAAAGATGCAACTCTGTTGTACGTAAGTACAGACCTGTTGTCTCTGTTTAGATTCGGGTTAGCAGATATGTCGCTTTGTTGTACGTCAGTACAGACCTGTCACCGCTGTCTGCTAACCTTAAAAATAAACCTTAAGTCGAACTAAGACACTTTGTTGTATGAAAATACAGACCTGTGTCCGATGTTTGTCTTTTAAAGAAAGTTTGCAAATACCAACAAGTTAGAATCTTTGTCTGTGTGCCTTGATCATAAAAGTATGTCTATGTCTGAGTCATGTAAGATAATTTCCTGATAAATAAAAAAGGACAAGGGATATTCCGAAATGTAGAATGTTTAACGGGGTACAATACCAACAATCGGCTAAATAGGTATGTCACGACAAACAATCAAAGGAATCAAAAATTCCTAAGTGTGAAAGTTTAAGTACTGAAAGTTAGTATCAGACATCGCTATCTGATTGAACCTCTCTTAGACTATACTCATCAAAAATATGTTGTTTAGTATTTAGCTTAGATTGTAAATTTTTTTTTCTTATATAGCTTAAGTCTAGATTAAATTTTTGGTCAAAATTTTATTTTATTTTATTTTATTTTATTTTTACCTTAGTTTATTTCATTTTAGTTTAGTTTAATTTTTACTTAGGTAAAAGGTCAAAAGTTACTAAGGGTGCATTCAAAGTTGGATAAAATAAACATTGCGTGAAATATCTGAGCTTAGGGTAAAAGAATTGGCATAATTTATCTGGTTACACGATACCGTAGAAAAAGGTTGGAAAAGTTGAAATTATTTCAAAATTTTCGAAATTTTTCTAAGTATTGGTGGTTTCGAATCTAAGACAGACTCGAATAAGGAGTACTTCGAATCTGTCAGCAGACTCGAATCTATGCTTAGAATCGAGGGTTGGTGGTATATATAGGTCAACAGTGAAGACATTTAAGATTTACTGTTTTCGAATCTATACACTCGAGTCTAAAGGCGATTTCGAATCTATTCTTCGAGTCTATCGTAATTCTCCTAAACGACATTTTGTCGAGTCTCTTACTTGGTGTTTCGATTCTACAGATACATCTAGGTATAATCAACCGGATTGTACAAGATTTGTGTAGTTTTATACACAATTTTAGGCTAAATCATCGAATTTTGAAGTTTTATGGGTCGAAATAGGGTTTTTGCTAAATTACCAAGTTTGGACCTATAAAAGATCAAATTAAAAGCATAAATCAATGATTAGAACCTAGTTCAACTAATGTATGTGATTTGCTAAGTTCAAAATGGTTAAAATCTTGGTTTTTTGTTGAAAAATGACCGACGAGCTTTCGAATCTGTTCATGATTATTCGAATCTGTTCATAGGGTTTTTCTCGAATCTGTCATTAGACTCGAAAAGACCAACACCTTCGAATCTGTCATTAGAATCGAACAGATACTTATTCGAATCTGTTACATTCGAATCTGTTTCATTCGAATTTGTACTTTATTTACTTTAGTTAATTTAAATTTTATTAAACTTGTGGAAATTTAATTGTGTTAGATTTTGTATTTAAACAAGTACAAAATAAAACAAATTTGAATTTAAACAAGTTTATTGATTTTTAATGAGTCTAACAGTTTTGTTTATTGTGCAGAAATGGCGGTTCGAGCTTTTGTTCTGAAGCATAATATGGTCCTTAATCCCGACAATAATATCCCTGAGGCGCAGGGTTATCGCCAAGTATTGGATTTCCTAGCTGAATCTAGGATTAGCTTTGCTCTGTACCATAACCTCCCAATAGTTCTTTCATATGTACGGCAGTTTTACGAGCATTTACAAGTTGATTGCACTGTCACCCCGACAGTTCTAAGAACTAGAATCGCTGGACAGCCGTTAGTCTTTTCTGCAGACATGTTGCGTCAGGTTCTGCAGTTGGGATCTCAGGAACCAGAAGATGGGCCTATTGACTTTCCGTTAAGTATTAGGCAGACTGCTTTTCTGAGGATGGGATACAGTTTAGATGTGGCAAAGTCGTCATACATGAAGAGTGGCCTGATTGGGCAATGGAGATTCTTGGTGCATGTATTCATGGTCTGTTTTGCGCCGAAGAAAGCTGGATTTGATTACATAGTGTCAAAGATCCAATCTGGGGTTATTGCATTGGTATATAATCGAAAGTTCAGCTTTTCACAGATGTTCTTCTCGGAGTTCGTTCATCAGATTGCGGCTCCAGAAAGGGAAAGATTTTTGTTGTACCCAAGATTCGTTATTATGATGATAAGGCACTTCTTGCCAAACTTGCCGCCGTCAAATGACTCTCAGAGTGTTAACATTATGGACAAACGGATTTTCGCTGATTGTTCCTCACACTGAGGAAGATTGGTTGTTCCTGTTGCTCGTCCATTGTTCGGAGCCATTGTGGATAGGGATTTTCAAGCCCCGGAAGATGCCAACTGGGCAGGGGTCGTTGAGTTTCCACAACAACAACAACAGCAACAACTTCAACAACAACAACAGCCACGAGTTCAAAGACGCCGTCAGAGATCAGCAGTGAGTCAAATCCAGGCATCAAGGCCTTCTACAAGCGAGCAGCCCCAAGCACAGGAAGCAGGGCCTTAAAGTGCAGTTCCTGAATCTGAACAAATTGCGCAAACACTAGAAGAAATATGGGCATCAGGACCCCATGCGAACGAAGACGTGGCCGCAGCATTAGTGGGGGAGCTGCTCAGTCCACCAGAAGGAGCAGAAGATGTTTTTAAAGATGTGGATGAGTATGAGCCAGAAAGGGCTGATGAAGGCTTGACATCATCAGAATCAGAATCAGATGATATGGAGGAGCAGGAGGCTGAAGCTCCTGAATCAGTGGCTGCAGATCCGGAATTCAAATCGGAACCTATGGATCTAGGTTGATTGTGAATGAAGCAGCAGGATCGAGGAGGAGAGAGGAAAGGGAATCTGAAGATTCAGACTTCGAAGAGGAGGAAGTTGTTCCCTTGGTGACTAGGCAGCGGGCCAAGCGTCACCGGTTCATGCAAGGGTCAACATCAGAATCTGAAGCCCAACAGTCTCAACCCCAATCCCAAACACAAGCCACCGCTCCACCATCACCGCCACCTCAGCATCATGAGCCATATTTTCCACCACCATTCATCCCGTCTCCCATTCAGTCCATTCCATCTACCTCAACCGCCTATGCTGAAAATCAGAGGTTTGTGCAACTCAAGGGACGTGTTGACTTCCAGCATGTTCAGATCTTAACACTAACAAAGGCTGTCGGCGAGCTCCAAGCGCATAACGCAAATCTTGACAAGGACAATGCCGAATTAAGGAAGATTGTGGAGAATGTAAGGGATGAAAACACAGAATTAAAATCTTTTATTGCAGATCAGTCTTCAGAGATCCGATCAATGAGGTCCCTCCTTGAGCAGCTAATGAAAAATATACAAGCTCAGGGGGAGACGAGTTGTAGGGATCAGGAGGTGCAGCGTAGAGAGGATGATGACGAAGGCAATGATCCCGGTGCACATAATGAGAATGAGCCTGTAGATTTTCCTGCAGCTCAAGCTACACAAGTTCAGGGGGAGCCTAGTCAAGGTGAAGGAGAAATGGGAGAAGCAGGTTCCTCAAGGGTTTTGGACAGTGACATGATTGATGCACTGAAAGACATTGAGGAAGAGCTTATGGATTTTGATGAAGAAGAAGAAGAGTTAGAGGAAGGAGAGTTCATTCCAGAGGAGGTTGTGGACTGGAAATCAGACGATGAAATATTAGATGATGAAGATGATCATGTAAATGAGGTAATAGTAAATTCACAACCGGTCACAGAGCTATATGAGGGCCAAAATCACAATGTGATTGACATTGACTACATCAAGGTAGCCTCAGTTGAGGACAAAGAACTTGAAGAGGCTGAGAAAGAGCCATCTAGAGCTGATTTGATAAATCTTTGGTTCAAAAAGGAAGAAAAGAAAGATCAGCTGAAGATGAAGAGGAAAATGAGAAATCGAAGTGCTGGAAATTTTGCTGGAGGGATTATAAGCTGGTTCTTTGACAAAGAACTGCAGCTATTTATCTTGAAAAGAAGAGATGGCCTTCAATACTTGAGGCGAACACTGAGAACGTTCAACTCTCTGCCCAAGATTGAGGTTAAGGAGCTAGCTTGGAAGGAACTGATTAATATAGGCGAAGACCCGTACGCTGAAGTCGTGGCAAGAATTATAAGGAAAGAAGGAAGATCAGGAAAGTTCGAGCGACTCAAGCCAAGGACCGGAAAGAGGGTCGAGGATCAGTCGAGAACAGATCCTCATACAGGTAGGCCATGTGCCAGGATGGTATACAAACCTGTGAGGTGTCTAAAGAAAGTGCCAATGAAATCGATGCCACAGAACGTTTTGAGCAACATGAAATGGTGGTACCTCGAGATTGACACTGCTGAAGCCATCATGGAGGATCAAGACGAGCAGGTCATTTTGAAGGTATATGATCCACTGCATTTGATAAACCTATCAAAGGCAACCTGAAAAAGCTTCATGATCAGCCTATCTTCTTTACTGAACCATGGAGATCTGAAGCCAGGAAGTTCCAAAAGGTAGTTAAAGTTTGTATAGATGCTGGATTATATGCAGGCAGTAGTATATATAGCTCTAGTACTTAAATTTGATGTAAATAATTAGAAGCTATCGTCAAGGGGGAGTCTGTTGGTACACCCTGTGTGACGATAGCAGTCTAATCGATCAGCATTTTGGTTTAAGTAATATTCTGAGTATTGAGAATTAACAAGTGTTTTGATATATATGTTTATATGTGTTTGTCTGTTATTGATTGTGTGTTTGAACTTGATGTAACATATTACAAGAAGTTCAAACATAAAGGTCAAAGATTAACTCAAGCATAAGTAAAACATAAGTTTCATCACTTAAGTGTTTAAGTGTATTGGCTAGATTCGAATTACATAAGGGAAGACATTCGAATCTGTGATACATTCGAATGTGTCCTTAGATTCGAATATGCCCAGATTCGAGAATGTCATTGTGGACAGACTCGAATGGGCCTTGGGCCAGATTCGAGTTTGGCCCACATCAGACTCGAATCAGGGTCTATAATTATGGATAGACTCGAGTCATTAGCAGACTTTTAGCAGAATTCGTGAGGAATTAAGCTTAAGGCGATCTCGAGTTTATCAGCTAGGTGAGTGCTGTTTCGGAGAGAATTAGTTCGTAGGATCGTTCGAGTGTCGTTCGTTCAGCGTCTAATAGTCTCCGTGTTTCGTGGTTGAGAGTTGTCCGTCTAACCGTCAACGAGGATTCCGCACTCGTTCACGGATCCGCGTCTAGATAGATCTTGCAGTGGTAGACCTTACAAATCCTCATTGAAGAATGATCCTAAGTGGATCAAATGTCACCCCAATGAACAAATAATTGGTGACATCAACAAAGGGGTACAAACAAGGTGGGACAGCTTAGGGAACTTCTGTATGTTCTCTAGTTTTGTTTCACTAATGGAGCAAAAGAAAGTGGATGAAGCACTAAAAGATGCCAATTGGATCACTGCCATGCAAGAAGAACTCAATCAGTTTGAGAGAAACAAGGTATGGAAGCTGGTCCCTGCTCCTAAAAGTAAAACTATAATTGGCACTAAATGGGTTTTCAGGAATAAAATGAATGAGCAAGGTAATGTCATTAGAAATAAGGCAAGACTGATTGCTCAGGGTTATAAACAGGAAGAAGGAATTGACTATGATGAAACATTTGCTCCTGTGGCCAGGCTAAAAGCAATTCGTTTGTATCTAGCCTACGTTGCTCATAAGAGCATTAAGGTATTTCAAATGGATGTGAAGAGTGCATTTTTGAATGGGAAGCTGCAAGAAGAAGTTTATGTCAAGCAACCTCCAGGTTTTGAAAATGAACAATATCCAGGTTTTGTCTATAAGTTGGACAATGCACTCTATGGTCTCAAACAAGCCCCTAGAGCCTGGTATGACACTCTTACTGAATTCCTTATGAGCAATGGGTATTCCAGAGGTAAAGTGGATGCCACACTGTTCATAAAGAAGGTGAATTATGATATTATGCTTGTTCAAATTTATGTGGATGATATAATATTTGGTTCTACCAATGAGCAGTTATGCAAGAATTTTTCATTACTCATGAAATCCAAATATGAAATGAGTATGATGGGAGAACTTACTTTCTTTTTAGGATTACAGGTTAAACAAACCTCAACTGGAATTTTTATAAATCAAAGAAAGTATACCTTAGATCTCTTAAAAAAGTTTAAATTTGGTCAAAGTTCTCCAATTAAAACCCCAATGGCAACCAATGTAAAATTGGATGCTGATAGCAGTGGCAAAGCTGTTTCAGTAACAGCTTACAGAGGTATGATTGGGAGCTTGCTATACTTAACTGCTAGTAGACCTGATATTATGTTTGCCACCTGTTTGTGTGCTAGGTTCCAAGCTGATCCAAAGGAATCTCATCTAGCTGCTGTTAAAAGAATCTTCAGATACCTGAAGGGCACATCAGGTTTGGGTCTTTGGTATCCCAAACACTCAAGTCTTGAACTAACAGGTTATTCAGACTCTGATTTTGCAGGCTGCAGGCTAGATAAGAAAAGCACAACAGGTGGGTGTCAACTCCTTGGTGGTAAGTTGATAAGTTGGTGTAGCAAGAAGCAGAACTCAGTGTCTACTTCTACTGCTGAAGCTGAGTATATTGCTGCTGGAAGCTGCTGTAGGCAGATTCTGTGAATGCAGCATCAGCTTCAAGACTATGGGCTTGTGTATAGGAAAATTCCTATTCTGTGTGATAACACAAGTGCCATAGCCATTTCCAACAA
Source organism: Centrapalus pauciflorus (assembly GCA_020465985.1). Lineage (NCBI taxonomy): Eukaryota > Viridiplantae > Streptophyta > Magnoliopsida > Asterales > Asteraceae > Centrapalus > Centrapalus pauciflorus. The sequence continues at coordinate 33,390 of JAANYP010003659.1, read as the reverse complement.
TCCAGTATTTCATTCAAGAACAAAGCATATTGAAGTCAGACATCACTTCATCAGGGATCACATTCAGAATGGTAATGTGGAGGTAAGTTTTATTTCCACAAATGAACAGCTTGCAGACATTTTCACCAAACCTCTTGATGAAACCAGGTTTAATTACCTTGTCAGCAAGCTGGGCATGTTAAAAAAAAGTGACTAAGTGTCCTCAAAGGTCTAAGACTTTGTATGTCTCACATTGCTCAAGTTTCTCAGAACAGCTTAGACAGAACATGCTATGCATGTTTTGTACTTAGCCATTTTTCTGAAATCCTTGAACAGCTTGAACATACAACAGGCTGAACAAAAATAGTTTACTCGTCCAGCCTGCTCTGATGGTTCATTCTTCACTCTGCTCATTCCGTCACACTGATTTACAAGACATTGTCTTGTAACCTGATCAGCTATTGGACACAACCTGTTCCTACATGGCTGCACAGGTTGAGGGAACAGCTTGAAGAATGAACAGCCTGTGATGACTCTGCTTATCACACGTTTGACCAACAGCTTGGACCAACAGTTTTTAATTACCTTTCTTCAAAATTAAGTTACTTAATTTCTGTTTTTATTTAACTTAGTTACTGCGGATAATGTGGGTTACGTGTATTAGTGATTAAAAAGGGCTCAAGTGGTCTGACAAACGGTCTGACATGGACAACCGTTCCGTTTTCCGTTAACGACTTTTTCAAATCAAACCGCCCAAATGTTTCTCTCTCATACCCTCTCACATTCAAATCCTATAAATACCTCATACTGTTTCATCTTCGTCTTCCTCACTACTATCATAAATCTCCTAAGAACCCTAAAATTCGACCAAGTGTCTTGTGCTTCTGCTACTCTCACTACTCTCAAAATGGCTACCAGAAACAACCCCTTCCTACCAGTATTTGTTGGTGATGATGTGCAGAAACATGCATCAGTCACCACAATGCTAACCCTCAACCCCACCAACTACATTGCAAACCTCACAATCCCTAAAAACTATGCGGGGAAAGGTTATGACCAAATGGGGGAGTTTTTGACAGTTCATCCGTTGAACTATGCCATGACTACTACTCCTGGTGTCCTGTACCAGGAGATGGTATACGAGTTTTGGTACACCTGTGCCTACAACCCCAATACCAAAGTCATCAAGGGGACTATTCTCAATGGGACTCGGACCATTGAGATCACTATTGATCTTCTCAGGGAGGTTCTTCATCTGCCCATTGCTGATTCATATGACATGCCCCAGCCTGAAAATGAGCAAATGGGAAATTTGCTACGCTTTTGTGGTGTAGCAGAACCCAAAATTGGAGCTACGCTGTATAGGAAGGATTTGTCCCCTACCTACAGCTTTTTGTTTGCCTCAGTAATGATGAGCTTCAGCAGCAAAGTTGGTTCCTTTGACCAACTGAGCCATGATGAAATCCCAATAGTCCTACAGCTAGTGGATGGGACTACATTGGACATGGCCAAGTGGATCTTCCTGAACTTGAGAAATCTAGTGCAGCAGGAGCCAAGACCAGCTGCTGTTCGATACCCCAGATTTCTGAGCCTCATATTCACACACATCTGTGGTGAGCATCTGTATAACTCTCAGCCCCTACTTCATATTGCTGCCTTCCCTGTAATAGGGAATAGAGTTTTCTATACTGCTGTTCTTCCAAATGAACCTCCTCTATCAACACCAATGAGGAGGTTGTTAGGATTGGTGGAAGGACCCTCTGCTGTGAGGGTGGATCCAGAAGCTGCTCCCAAGGCAAAATCCAAAGCCAGGTCCAAGCATATTAAAAGGACCTTGGCAACCACTGAAGCTGTGCCTGTGCAAAAGAAGGCCAAAACAGCTCAGTCTGAGTCTGCACCCTTAGCCTCTGTGGCTGAGGGGGAGCAGACTCCTCACCCTGGGTCATCTGTTGACCCTGAAGCCTTTGTGGCTGGTGCCTCTGTGGCACCTGAGACCATGGAACAGGCCAACCCAACTGTTCCTGACCCAGTCTCACACCCTGTCCAAACAGATCCTCTCCCCTCTCCTCAATCACCTACTTCATCCATCCTATACCACCGCAAAAGAAAATCAGCCCAAACAACCAGCTCCTCTGTTCCCTCCCAACAGGGTTCAGTTGTAAGAGAAGCCACCCCTGGTGCCTCTCCTATTTTGGGAGAAGGTTCAACACAATTGGATCCTGCTTCACTCCAACCTGAGTCCACCCAGAGTCAGCCTAAACCCTCTGGTTCCTCCCAACAGGAACCAGTTGTACAAAAGGAGATAACCACCTCAACTATTCCAGCCTCCCAACAGGCTTAGGATATTGAAAGACAGGAGTCCTCTCCACTCCACACTGTGTCTACACTGTCCCCACTCCAAACTTCTTTACATCCTGAGTCTGCACGAGGTGCCCACACTGCTGATCTAGACCAATCAGCAGCTTAGCCTCAAACTTCTGCTCCCCATGATACAGCTGCTCTACACCAAGCAGCAGCTGAGGGACCATCAACCCAAGCTGATGAACCTCAGGGATCATACCATCCCTTTGGTGAGGCTGTTCCTGTGCAAACTCCATCAGCAGGTTTTACCACTGCTGATGTTGAAATGCATATCCCATCTCTCCATGATGAGGTGCTTTTACACCAAGGCACTACAGAGGGAACACCCACTGGCCTTCATGAAGGTGTTGCAACACAAGCAGCATCTGAAAGGCCCCCAACATCAACCCCTTCTCCTGATGATGCAGCTACAGCCGCTGCTGTGGGATCCTTTGACCCCTCCAAGCTGGGCCACATTACTTTTGCCCAGGCTATGGAGCTTCTCTCTAATGTTCGTCTTCCCTCTCCATCGCATCCTCATACACCAGCCTCATCATCTTCTTCTCCATCCACCCAATATAAACAGTCCACCCATACACCTCCATCTCCTAAAAACCTGCCTTTGAAGGATCAGCTTTCTCTGCTGACCTACAAAGTTAGTTCTTTAGAAACCTCTATGTCTTCTCTACCCTCTGTTATCTCAGACTCTGTGTCTGAACATCTTAAGGGATTCTTTGATCTGTTCAAAGATTCCTTACCTGCCACTCCACAAACTGATACTTCTCCACAGCTGCTTGCACTCACTGCACAGCTGCAAACTGTGTCTACCTCCCTCTCCTAAATTCTTTCCCTACAACAGGTGTCTGTGTCCTCAATAATAGCTAATTCTCAACAGCTGTCATATCTCCTCACTTCTTGCAATTGTACACTGCCTACTACTCTGGCCAGCTTGAACACACTTATTGGCTCCTTTCCAATTCTGTGTCATCAAATCTTGCTGATGTGCAAGATTCTATTGAACTCCATCTTGCACAGCTTCAAAGATTGCTGTTCACAGCTTCTGATAGGGAAAACATTGTTAAGCTGACCTCTCTTGCTGATATCCAATCCTACTCTCTTCAAACCCGTCTTTCACAGCTTGCAGAGGTGAAGGACAACCTGGCTTTCTTAGTGAATAGCCTGGTTGGCCCCAAGCCTGCTGCCAAAACTGCTGGCAAGCCTGCTGACTTTGTGTCTTCAGGCAGACCAGGTGTTGAAGGTGCTGGTCCATCTCCTTCAAAGGGGGAGAAGTCATCTGCCTCGAAGACTAAGTCTAAGGGGGAGAAAACTTCTTCTCCTAAGGAGAAATCAGTACCTGCAATACTTACTGGTCAACCAGCAGGACAATCTGCAACAGGTAAAATGGAGGGCGCTTCCCAATCTGCTCAGCCTACTCAGGCTAAAACTCCAAACCCTGCTCAGTCTAAGGGGAGGAATTTATTCCTGAGGACAGGCCAAGTAGCAGAAGGAGGCATCTGATCTTAGAAGAAGAAGAAGGAGAAGAGGAGGAAAGTCCTGAAGCTGCTGTCACAACAGCAGGTAAAGGAAAAGAAAAAGCAGCAACTGATCCCCAACAACTGAAAGCAGCAGAGATTCAATTTCACAAAGCCAGGGCCAAAGAAATGGGTCTTCCTATGCACAAATACTTTGAGTTTAGAGAAGAACAGCTTCAAGCCCTGGAAGCTCTAAGGAAAGAAGAAGAATCTGCCAAAGCTGCTAAATCTTTTGCACTCCAAGAGGCAAGGAAAGTCAAAATGTCCACTCTGAATGTGCAAAAGAAATTAATGGAAGCTGCTAAGGGATCAGCAGAAGAGAAGGAAGCAGAAAAAGAAAAGGGTGCTCTGGTCTCAGTGACCAAAACTCAAGTGCCCTCTGCTAGAACCCAATTCCATTTTGACAACCTGGCAAGAAAGAAGTTTCATGATGTCGCTGACCGAAGACTTGCTAAGGAACCAATTATCAAAGCTGTTCCTATTTCAAGAAAAGGCAAACAGTGGAAACTGCAAATTACCAGGATGGGTTCAACAGGCCGTGAGTTGGAATCTTATGATCACACTGATGTTGCCCAAATGGGGTACAGGGAATGGGTGGAACAAGCAGTTTCCCTGAGCCAGTCAAAGTCAGAAACGGCTAAGACTATCAGGGCATATGTGAAGAAGTTAATGGAGAGAGTGAAAGATCTTGGCCTGATCTCAACTAATATAAGTGAGGGTGTCTCTGTGACATATCCCAAGATAAAGGCCAAGAGGACAAGGAAAGACTCAGAGCTGGAAGAACTCCTTATGATGATTGAACAAGGAGATTATGCTGTGGAAATCAAAGGAGTTAATCACAGCCTGCCCAAAGGAGTGGAGTTTGAAGAAGGCAAGGTACTTGAAGAGCCTGAGTTAGGGGCATTTTTTGTAGATCCCTTAACCCAGAAAAAGTGTTTTCAGAGAGCTTCAGACCTACACAAAGTTGGTCTTAAGCAGCTTGCAGCCTTCAAAACTGCCAACTCTTTCAGACAATCCAGCAAATGGAGAGCAGCCATCTGGGATGAGCTAAGAGGTCTTTATGACAGAGGTGAGCTTCAAGATCGAAACTTCATGTTTCTCAGAGTTGAAATTCAAGATTTGGAAGAAACAAGGGAGGAACTTGAAAGAATGTTTGAAGAAGGACTGCCACCTCCAGTACAGTAATGACCATCTACCAATCAGGGTAGGTGAAGAATGGAAGCTGTCCATCAGTTGGACAGACTTACCATTATTTGCTCCCATAAAAAACAGTCCAAAATCTGATGTACATTAGTTGTACTTTATTTACATATGTTGTAATTTTCTATTTTGCATTAGTTGTAATATACATCAGTACATCAGTTGTACTTTTGTAAGAACATGTGTTGTTCTATGTAATCAAAAATCAGTGTATATATAAACTGATCTTTTACTTTATGTTGATGTTGTAATTTTATCTCAACAAGTGTACTGTAAAAATATATAGTGATTTTTGATAAGGCCAGCTTAGACTGGTTATTGCAAACAGGGGGAGATTGTTAGGCACAAAAAGGTCTCAGTCAAACCTGTTCTGCATCTGAGGGGGAGATTATTAATCAAACCTGTTGATGCTTTTGAAGGTCGAATTTAAGGCCTGTTATATGCCTTATTGAAACCTGAAAATGATTTGCAATATCAGTCTGAAGCTGTTCTATGTGTTGCATGTGTTGCAACAAAGGCAGTTTTGCCCAAGCTGTTCAGTCTGCTGAACAGACTGGACATAAACTGTCTACGCTGATCTACACTGGTGAGCAGCTTGGGCAGTTTACAAATGTTCTGTTCTTTGTGAACAGAACCTATTCTTTGTGAACAGGCTAAACACTTTATGGAATATGTTTCCAAGTCATCATGTAATGTTTTTTACTACAAGATCAGTTTACAAAGTCGAGGACAAAGTGGAAATCAGAACTGCTCAGCCTGCCCAAGCTGTTCTGTTACATGAAGACAAAAGGATATTTGAAAAAGGGTGATAGACCTTTTTCTTATATCAAAATAGGCCTTTACAAAGGAAGAAAAACACAAAGTTGACATTCCTTATTTAGTTAAATGCAATGCAACAGTAGACAAAGTGAAAAGACAAAAGTTCTACCCACATGAAGACAAGTCTGCTTTTCAGAATGTGCAGAAAAGGTTATGTTGTCTTTTCAACAAGACTTTACCTTTTTCATTCCGTCCAATGAAGAAGCTTCACTTAGATCCTCTGAGTGAGTATAAAAAGAAACTTCCAAGGATTGAAAAAAAAAAGCCAAAAAAGCTAAGTGCTGAAACCAAGAGTGAACGTGCATTCAAAGTAAGTCTTTCATGCATGCAAGTATGCTTGAATATAACAGTACTCAGTGTCTAAGCTGTTCTTATTCAAGTTGTTCCTCAGAGTCTTATAAACACAGTGAGTGATTCTTAGTGAGTGTATTCATTGTTACTAGTTTAATTCTGTTTTAGTCTAGTTAAACATACTGTTGTATCTGTCAACTCAACTTGAACCTTTCCGCATTCAAGCTTGTTTGTAATTAAAATTTTTTGATAATACATACAAACATTGAGAAAATTGTGTGTAGTTTTTAAATAGCTGTATTCACCCCCCCCCCCCCTCTACAGCTTAAAGCTATATACTTGGGTAACCTTTCGGGACCTACAGAAAACATGATGATTTTTTTCATAATAAACCCTTTTTAGAATATTCGTAATTTTCATGGATTTAAAGATGCTAAGATAAAACACAATATAAAGTAATGAGACTTGATCACCAAGTGTATATTCATCCCAATAAATATCTTAAGTTCATATGGTAAATATCATTTATTGTTCCCTAGAAGTACTATAACTGCAAAACATATTTGATCATACCAAGACATTATATTAATGAATATCAATATCAAATAGTTATGAATTATATTCATATTCGTACGCAACCATGCATAATCCTAACAAGGACTTTATGTGCAGTATATCTTCATTTGTCATATTTTGAAATGAACTCAAAATATCGATTTTCATTTGATCCCATTTCAATGTATGATCAAATTCTAATAACTTCACGTGATTGTGATCATAACACATATTGACTTGAATATAATGGACATTTGAGTTTATCAAACTTCGTATTATTATTTATTGGACCTTACCACATTTATGTGTAACACTTTTACTCATGTGTGTTTATCCTGGAGTCCAATACACCACAAATTCTTCTTGTTCTTCTTCAAGAACATTGTGTGTTTTGAATAAAACACGATAATGTTTACTGGAATATATTAGATATTTTGCATAAGTCGGTTCACATTATTACATAATACATATCCGAATGGATTTGTATACTTGCCAGCTTATTATATATGCTAGAACATTGAGTCGTGCTTAAATAATGTCACTTAAATTTCACTACATCATTCTCTATAGATGTTATAAGTCGTTTCTTCAATTTTTTTTTATTGAAAACCAATTCCTAAGCATGATATAATCTATCTATGAAGGAAAAAATTTTTCAATAACAAGCATGTCTAATTCGTACACAATTGGAGTTGCTACTGCGCTCTCAATAACTTTGTTGCAATACATTACATCTCCATCATGAATCAAAAAATCTTTTTGTTTATATATGTTCGGATGAAGTTATTTGAATAGAGATTAATGCTTCAATACTTTGAAGCTAACACATTTAACTTGAATATTTGGATCTATTAAACCTTTTAGTACCAAGTACTCGTCCTCACACTGATTTTATTCTAGAAATTATTTTTTTTTTGCAAAATTGCATTTTGAAAACAATAAAACTGTACATCGTAGGGCAACAAAACTATCACATAGAGAGATCGATACAACATCCTATGACCATATCTTCTATCTTGGTTACAACAATAATGAAATATTGTTACAATTTTCAATTCATATTGGAATAATTGTCTGACTTGAACTAGTATCAAATACTGTTAGGGACAAAAAGGCCTCAGTCAAACCTGCTTTACATCTTAGGGGGAGATTGTTAATCAAACCTGTTTGATGCACTTGAAGGTATAATTTAAGGCCTGTTTATGCCTTATTGAAACCTGAAAAGCGATTTGCAATAAGAGTCAAAGTTGTTTACCCTGTTGCATTTGTTGCAAGAAAGGCAGATTGTCCAAGCTGTTCTGTCTGCTGAACAGGCTGGACATAAACTATCTACGCTGCTCATTTCTATTGAGCAGCTTGGATAGATTCTAAGTGTTCTGTTCGTTGTGAACAGAAGCTGTTCTTTGTGAACAGGCTAAACACTTTATGGAATATGTTTCCAAGTCCTCATGTATTGTTTTTGGCTACAAGATCAGTTTACAAGTCGAAGACAAAGTGGAAAACGGAAACTGCAAAAGCCTTCCTATGCTGTTCTGTTACATGAACACAAACGGATATTTGAAAAGGGTGACAGACCTTTTCTTATATCAAAATGGCCTTAGCAAAAGAAGAAAGATGCAAAGTTGACATTCCTCTTTTGGTTAAAGCCTTATGCAACAGTGACAAAAAGGAAAAGACAAAGATTCTGCCATGTGAAGACAAAGATACTTTATCCGAACGTGCAGAAACATCTGTTGAAACATCAAGCTGTCCATCTGTGTCTTATAAAAATCAGTGAGTTCATCTAAGTGAGTGTATTCATTGTATCTAGTCTGAGTGTGTCTTAGATTTGTTGAAAAATCTGTTGTATCTGTCATCTCAGCTTGAACCTTTCCGCAGTCAAGCTTGTTTGTAATTAACATTTGTTAATAGTATACACAAACATTGAGAAAAGAGTGTTGATTTTAATTTGATGTATTCACCCCCACCCCCTCTACAGCTTAGAAAAATACTCTAGGGAAACCTTTTGGGACCTACAACTGATATCTGAGCTGATAGAGTGTGTGTCAACTCTAGATCTCTCATTCTCCCTACTTTGACATGGACAACGGTGCTGCCAATTCCTACTCTTACTATGACAATGGTTCAATGGCCAAACCCCCCAAATTCAATCATCAAAACTTCTCTGGTTGAAAGTGCCGAATGATGCTCTACTTAGAGAATTTGGATGTACAACTGCCATAGATAGTAATAGAAGGTCCCTATGTGCCAACTTTTGTTACTACTATCACTCCTGCGGTTGAAGGAGCTGCCCTTGAGATCAGAACGTTTGAGAAGGCCAAAGCTCAATGGTCTGATGAAGAAAAAAGGCTGGTTGCTCTTGATGCAAAACCCAGGAACAACCTGGTCATTTCTCTTCCTGATGATGTGTTCAAGCAGGTTGAGAAAATGTAAACCGCAAAGGAGATGTGGGATACTTTGTGTATCATCTATGATGGTCCCACAATCACACTGGATAACATGATCAACAATCTTGTTAGACAGTATGAACTCTTCTTTGCAAAACCAAAGGAGTCACTCACAGAAACCTATACCAGGTTCACTGCTCTTATCAATGATCTTATAGCTGTTGGGATCACAAAGGATAGCTTAACTCTGGTGAACAAATTCTTGGACATCCTGCCTGAAGAATGGAACTATTTTTCTACTATCTTGAGAAATTCAGGCACCATCAAAGGTATGGATCTTGTAAACTTGTATGGATCCCTACTGAATGATGAGCAGTCAAGGCAACAAAAAACAAATTCCTTGGAAATGTCTAAGAGAGGTGCTGCGTTGGTGGCCAACGTGAGACAACCTGTTGGTCAGGTATGTGACGTGTTCACACAACCTGATCAACAGGCTGATAATGAAAGGGAAGAGATGTCTGAAGAGGAAGACTGTGAAGATCTTGTTGAACTTGATGATGAGCAAATGATTGCAATACTTATCAAAAAGTTCAACAAGAAGAGGTTTGGTGGAAAAATGCTGCAGAGGAACTCAAATGCTGTAAAAAAGAAGGCATTTGATAAAACTAAGGCCGAGTGCTTTAAATGTGGCAAAACTGGTCACAAAGCTGCTGACTGTGTGTCTTAAGCTGTTGGTCAGTCATCCAAACTATTCAAGACAAATAGAGACGATGGCTACAAGGTTAAGTACCTTATGGCAATGGCTAAGCTGAAAAAGTTGGAAAACTCAGTGGCTTCCAACAAGCAAAAGGGACTCATAGCTGAGACATTTGATTGGGAGGAATCTGACTCATCCTCAGATGAAGAAGATAACACTGTCTGATGGCCACACTGATGTGCCATCAACAAGCCACTTCAAACAAGACCTGGCTGAAGCTGAAGCCTTCAGCAGCTTAGAGAACTGGAATCCCACAATGATGTACAAGGTACAAAACTTTATGGCTTACAGTTCTGATGAAAAACGAAAAATGTTTTAGTATATGCTTGTTGATTTAAAAGCTGCTGTTGAGAAGCACAATGTTTTACTGTCTGAAATCTCTAAGTTTAAAACCAATCTTGACATAAAATCTAGCAAACTGGACAGTTTCCATAAGTTGGAAACTGAGTTTGATGAATTAAAACACATCAACTCCATTTTACTAGAAGGAAAGAGAGAAACAGACATAAAACATGGAAAGCTTCAAAAGATAGTTGACTCTTGGTGCCAATCTGCACAAAACGTCAGCTATTGCATCAGTCAACAGATCCCTGGACAAATCCAAGCCTATCTTGGAGGGGATCTTGACAAAGCAGCTTCTATTGTTGAGATAGATAATCTGAAAACTGACTTATCCACTCTTGGTGAGCTTCCCAGTACTTTCATTCAGAAAGTAAATGGTAAGCTAATCTCAACAAACAGGTTTGTCAGGCCTCAAAATACTGACAGCTTGTGTGAAAAAGCTCCAAAAGCTGATGATGAAATATGTTCTCCATAATATCAGCTTGCTAAGTGCTCTGTTGATTCACACAAGCAAAAGAAAGGAAAATAAGCTCAAGCTGCTGTGTGGACTCTAAACCTGTTGACAAAAAAGGCTCTGGGTCCAAAGCTGATGGTAAGAGACTTGTTAATCCTTTTGATGCTACACATTTTGAGAAAAAGTTTTCAAAAGGTAAGCAGCCTGCTTTCAATAGGGGTAAGTCTCATGTTGAAAGTAAATCTGATGTGGTTTCAAATAAGTTTTTAAATCACAGTGGAAAATTGGTTATAAATGAAGGTAAGTCTTTCAAAATCAAAAGCTGTGATTATGTTGATAGGCAATATCCATCACATCTCAGTAAGAGCAAAGGCAAAGCCATTGCTCAACTTGAGAAATTTGGGAATAAGTTTTCCAAAACCTGTGGAAGGTCAAAGGCCAATCAAACTTCCGGCGTTTGATATCTGTCCTCCCAAAAGGAGGAAAGAAGATACAGGCAAAGCTGTTGCCATTGTGCCTTCCACCCAAACTGTTGAGTCATCTAAAAATAGTAATAAATTTGCTAAAGCTGCTGACGGAATCAACAAGAATAACTCAGAATATGTTTCTGGAGGCTCTTCTTCCAAAAAGGCTAAAAAGAGAAAATGCTATAAGTGTGGAAAGAAGACACATATGGTCAAAGACTGTCCTGAAACTGAGGACATGAGGCCTGTTGACTCTGCTAGTTCCATCATTGCAAAAACGAGCAGTGTTGAAAATAACATAGTCAATGAGGATGGCAACCAAGCTGATACCATCCAAATAGGAAATATTAGTGTGGATATCACTGGTCCATCAACAAATGTTGATGAGGTAGGAGAACTCATCCCTATGATGAGTTCCCCTAAAAACAACTAATATTTTCTCATGACACTCTGTAGGACAAACAACCATCGCAGGTTTGGCACTTGGACAGTGGCTGCTCAGGACATGTGACAGGTTGCAAGGACCCGCTGAGTGATCTCAAGCCAGAAAAAAGGCTAAAAGTCACATTTGGTGACAATGTACAGGGATCCACAGAAGGATATGGAACTCTTCAAGCTGGTGTTGCAGTATTCAAAAGGGTAACCCATGTGGTTGGGCTGAAACATAATCTTGTAAGCATAAGTCAACCGTGTGATGTTGGCTACAAGGTTAACTTTGATGAGCACCTGGGTTACATATTGGATCCCCAAGGCAAAGTTGTGATGTGTGCACAACGAAAGAAAGGTGTATATGTTGTAGACATGAAATCTGCTGATCCTACAACTGAAACCTGCTTTATCTCAAGAAGCTATGCAGACCTGAACTTGAAGAATATCAACAAACTCTGTAAGAAAGAGTCGGTAACAGGTTTGCCTTCTATAACCTTTGTTAAGGATAAACTCTGCACAGCTTGTGAGAAAGGCAAGCAGAGAAAATCATCTTTTAAATCTAAGCATAATTTGTCTATTGATACTCCTCTTTTCTTAATCCACATGGACTTGTTTGGACCAGTCAGTGTCCCATGTCTAGGAGGAAGAAGATACACTCTAGTAATAGTTGATGAGTTCTCCAGGTTTACATGGGTGATCTTTCCGAAGAGCAAAGGAGAGGCTGCTAGAGAAATCATTGGATTTATCAGAAAGATGGAAATGCTGAACTCTGCTTAAGTCAAGCAGCTTAGAAGTGATCATGATACTGAATCCAGAAACAATACTATTAAGGACTTCTATGAAGAAAGAGGGATCTCACAGAACTTTTCAGCTATACGAACTCCACAACAAAATGGAGTTGCTGAAAGGAGAAACTAACTCTCATTGAAGCTGCTAGAACCATGTTGTGTGCATCAGGTTTACCTTTGTCATTCTGGGCTGAGGCTATCAACACTGCCTGCTTCACCCAAAATAGATCCTTGGTGGTGAAACGATTCAACAAGACTCCCTATGAGTTAATCAAAGGGAGGAGGCCAAACATTAGCTATTTCCATGTGTTTGGATGTCCTTTCTTCATTTTGAATCAAAGGGACCAACTAGCAAAGTTTGAACCTAAAGCTGATGAAGGTGTGTTTGTTGGATATTCTACTATCTCCAAAGCCTACAGAGTATACAACAACAAGAGAAAGGTTATAGATGAATCTATCAATGTCACTTTTGAAGAGTCTAGGAGTGCCTCCACCAAAGCTGTTCCTGAATGTGTTTCTCGAGAATCTAGCTTTGATGATCTTATGCATTTCATCAATGAAGAAAAGGACTCAAAAGCTTCCACTACATCAAGAGTGGAACCTGCTAATCATGATGGGGATGATGATGATTATGTTGATACACCCTGCGTGAATAAGTGTACTGACATAAATACAACCTCATGTCCTGAACCAATCAATGCTGATTTTTCTAGATCCTCTGCTGATATGTTCAACAATGGAGAGTCATGCTCAAGAAGTGAACAAGCTCAAGATATTAGTGTGTCTGAAAATCTTGAGAGCTGTTCAACAGGACCTGTTGCAGATATAAATAACTCAGGAGAATCCTCATTGAAGCAAGATCCTAAGTGGATCAGGTGTCACCCAAATGATCAAATAATTGGTGACATCAACAAAGGGGTGCAAACAACATGGGACGGCTTAGGAAACTTTTGAGAGAAACAAAGTATGGAAGCTGGTCCCTTTGATTCAAAATGAGTTTGAGAGAAACAAACTCGAAAGTGGATGAAGCACTTAAAGATGCCAATTAGATCACTGCCATGCAAGAAGAACTCAATCTGTTTGAGAGAAACAAAGTATGGAAGCTGGTCCCTGCTCCTAAAGGAAAAACAATAATTGGCAACAAATGGGTTTTCAGGAACAAAATGGATGAGCAAGTTCATGTCATCAGAAATAAGGCAAGACTAGTTGCTCAAGGCTATAGACAGGAAGAAGGCATTGACTATGATGAAACATTTGCTCCTGTGGCCAGGATAGAGGCAATTCGTTTGTTTCTAGCCTACGCTGCTCATAAGAGTATGAAGGTATTTAAAAATGGATATGAAGAGTGCATTTTTGCATGGCAAGCTGCAAGAAGAAGTCTATGTCAAGCAGCCTCCAGGTTTTAAAAATGGATATGAAGAGTATTTGAAACTGAGATTGACACTAAAAAGAAATCTTTTTCTTATAATCACAACACTGCTCTACTGTCATCTGAAAAATCTAATTGCAGTAATTCCGTTTCAGGTGGTGATAGTAACTCTACTAAAGCTCACTTTGAAGCTTTTGTTGCCAATGATGGATTGTTTGCTCTAAATGCTGAAGATCTAGAACAGATTCATCCAGATGACCTAGAAGAGATGGATCTGAAATGGCAACATGCAATGCTAACCATGAGGGCCAAAAGGTTTCTGAAAAGAACTAGCAGATCCAACTTTCAAGCCAGAGCAGAAGGCAAATCAGCTTTTGATAAGTCAAAAGTTGAGTGTTTTCAATGTCACAAGCTTGGCCACTTTGCCAGAGAATGCAGATCTCAAGGTCAACAGCCAGCAAAACCTCAGCAGACTAATCAGGCTTCATCATCACAAGTATAACACCTTGCCTTTTATTTGCAATTTTTATTTTAAGTAATTTTGAGCAATTTGCGTAAAAAGATGTAATTTCGAGATTTAGTATAAAAAGGAGTTGAGTGCTCCATTTTCACACTTTTGCAAAACCCGTCTAGCATTTTCAGAGTTCCTCTCTCTAGAACCCGAACTTCTCTCTAACTTTTCTCTCAAACCGACCGGCCAAATCTCGAGTTCTATACGTCATCGGAAAGGTCTCGAAGTGTACTACGTGGATCTACCATTGCATGTGAGATTTGATACGAATTCGAGGTAAGAATTGCCATTTTCGTATTCTGCATTATTTGGGTTTTTGAAGGAAGCTTCATATTTCATTTTTGATTCGATTTTTAGCCATTTAGCTTGAGTTTTAGCCTGATTATGGTAGATTATGTATAATATAACTAAACCGAGGCTTATTACTTAGCTTATTTGTGGATTTGAGGCTTGAAAATGCATGTTTAAAGCTGTAGTTTATGAACAAACTCGAGTACGCATAGAACAGATTCGAAATGCCAAGAACAGACTCGAATAGAGCTAGATTCGAGAATGAGGTTCGAATCTAACCCCCTGGTTCGAATCTGTCTTCGAATCTGATGCTCAGATTCGAATCTGACTTCGAGTCTGATGCTCAGATTCGAATCTAACCCCTAAATTTCGAATCTAATTGATAAAATTTACGAACAACGCATAAATTAGCAAAATAAATAGCAAAATATTTAGCTAGAAGTTATGGCTTATAGATGTTGGAATATTGAGCTAGCAATATTAATTTAGCACATGTTCTGTAATATTAAACTTCAGATATTATACATAAGCTGTTTAGCCCAGCTGCGAGTCAAAGCCAGTGCCAGTCTATATTGACCCTAGATAAGCAAGTGCAAGCATTATAAAGCAATTTAAAGCGTAAATAAGCCGAGCAAGTATTTCCGAGCATTTCAAAGCATTTTCAGTACTGTGAGTAACAGTTATTCTTGTTTACATGTTTTATATGAAATTGAGACATAAATTGCTTCTATATGATTTCGTTGGAATTCAATAGACTTTTGTGAGTGAAGGCGAACACTGTGGTACAGGTGATGCCCAGCTTAGCCGGATCTTACATTTGATCTATTAATATGCATATTTATCTGCTATCTGTTTATTGTTCTGCATACTATACAGCAAGCGTTGTTTTAGCGTTTCTTGTGCATCTCATAAGCATTATATTTAGCAAGCAAGCAATTCTGATGCTTACCACTATCCCTTGAGCATTATGCGGGTAGCTAGCCCCGCATCACAGATTGATCATCTGTCAGCGGTAAACCCCTAGTGGTGGCATCTCCGTTCTGCGTGAAATGTCTCAATTGTGCAGCATTCTTTCTGGGTATTAAGCAAACAAGCAAGCAAGCAAGCAAGCATAACAGACTTTATAGGCACTTTCGCCTCATATTTTACATGCATTCTTGAATATCTGTTTACTCACTAAGCATTAGCTTACAGTTGCTATTCACAATTTTTTACAGGAAAAGGTAAAGAACAAGCTGGACCTTCTGCTTAGGTCTATTATCTGATCATCCCAGAGGACTTAGCTAACTTTCAGCTTGTGGTATAGGTTTATGATGCCTTGGGTTCTGGGTAGCTGCTTTTATTTAAATTGTGATGTTTTTAGCAACTTAGTACTGTAACCTTGTAGCACGTGTAGTGCATGACTTATTGTAATATTTTATTTAGCTTTATGCATTTATTATTATTCCTGGGATAAGCAAGCATGTTTTAAAGCAAGGATGTGACAGGATGGTATCAGAGCATTATTTTGAGGGATTCAAGTGTTAGCTATAACACTTGGACTCAAACTTTTAAGCAAAGATATTAGCTTCGAATATCTAGGCTTTAACTTGACCTGAGATAGGCTTTGACCTTGCTTTAGGAATTGGGAAATGGGGTAGAATAGGAGTTATGCCTATTCTTATGCAAGTATTATTTATATAATTTCAGAACATGTCTGGATCTGGTGAAGGAGCTGGAGGTGGACTCACTCCTGAACAGATCATGCAAATTATGCAAACAATGCTTAACGAGAATAATGAGCGTCAAGCTAAGTTCTTACAAGATCAGTTTCGTGCTCGTGATGAAGCCGAAACTAAGCGTAGAGAAGAACGTAGGAAAAAGCAACACGATGACACTGGACGCCACAACGATGACACTGACGAGGAGGAAGCTCCTGTAGTCCCTCCTAAGGACTGCAACTTCCGTTACTTCAAAGCCTGCGGAGCCCAACCTTTCAAAGGAGCTGCAAACTCGATTGAAGCACTCGAGTGGATCACTGGCATTGAGCGAATATTTCTCATCAGGGACTGTGCTGAAGAATCCAAGGTCAGCTTTGCTACTACATTGTTCGAGGGTGGCGCTGTTATGTGGTGGAGATCTCAGGAGAACATGCACGG
This sequence comes from Centrapalus pauciflorus, assembly GCA_020465985.1. Classification (NCBI taxonomy): domain Eukaryota; kingdom Viridiplantae; phylum Streptophyta; class Magnoliopsida; order Asterales; family Asteraceae; genus Centrapalus; species Centrapalus pauciflorus. The sequence goes on along the minus strand of JAANYP010003659.1, from coordinate 16,744 downwards.
AGCTAACTGGATTAAGTCCCTATCTTGGGATGAATTTAAGGTTATTTTCTTTCGTCAGTATTGCCCGGCTGATGAAAAGAAGCGTTTGGAAGAGAAACTGATGTCTCTTACTCAGGGAACCAAATCGGTGACTGAGTATGAGATCGAATTTACTCGACTTAGCCTGCTGTCTGACTACCAGGTTGCTACGGAGGAGCGAAAGATCGACCGTTTTCTGATGGGTCTGGATCCTGAATATCAGAAGTTCTTGAAGCACCAGCGATATACCAACTATGCTGATTGTGTTGAAGCTGCTCGAATTCTCGAGCAGGATTTTATTCGAGCCGGAGGAGTTCGTGCTTCCTCTGTTAACCCGACATGTCCATCACCGCCCAAGAAATCGCGCACCGGAAGCTATTCTGGATCTTCATCCAGATATTCTCAGCCACAGCAGTCTCAGTACCGACAGTTCAGCTCGCCTACGGCACAGCAAACTCGATCTTATGCGGTACATTCTGAGCCGAGGCAGCGTCGCCGCTGCCAGAAGTCACACATTGGGCGTTGTAACCCCAATGATGTGAGGTGCTATGTGTGCAACGAAATAGGACATAGCAGTGAAAAATGTCCTAACAGAGTTAAAGTTTGAAACAATTGTTTACGCCCTGGACATAATGAGCATGCATGTACGCATCCGTTCAGCATGATTTACCCGAGTGCAGAGCATCATCCGCGATTGCAGCAGCAGCAATACCGACCTCAGCAACAACATCAACAACAACAGCAAAGACAAAATCAACCGGCCCGGCATAGCACATCGCGAGGAGGTTCTAGTCGCCGTAACGAGCCAGCTCGGAGTCAGAATCGCGCATTCCAAATCACGGCTGAGCAAGCAAAGGAAATACCAGATGTGGTATCTGGTATGTTTCTCGTTAACTCCGTACCTGCTAGAGTTATTTTTGATTCAGGAGCCAACCGTTCCTTCATATCAAATTCATTTGCATCTAAACTTGGAATTGCACCGACTACTCTACCTGTTATCTTTGATATTGAAACGGCTAGTAATGTAAGTGTGTCTACCGATAAGATTTACCGTGACTGCATCATTCTGCTCGACAACTGTACATTTCAACTGGACCTTATCCCGATGGACTTTCACGAATTCGACGTCATTGTGGGTATGGATTGGCTTGATCATCATGACGCCAACTTTGTCTGCAAGAAGAAGTTGATAAAGCTCACTGCTCCGGATGGCCGCAATATTTGCATCTACGGTGACAGAAAGACAGGTGATATATGCTTAATTTCTGTAGTCAAAGCTAGGAAGCTTATAGCTAAGGGTTGCATGTCATACTTAGCATATGCGATAGATGCTAAGTCTGAAAAGAAAGCATTAGCCGAGGTTCCGATAGCCTCCGAGTTTCCCGATGTCTTTCCCGAGGACATCTCTAGACTCCCGCCAGACCGTCAGGTGGAGTTCAGAATTGATTTAGTGCCCGGCGCGGCACCAATTGCTCGAGCCCCTTATAGACTTGCACCTGCTGAGATGCAAGAAATGATGAAGCAATTGCAAGAATTGCTTGACAAGGGATTCATATGACCAAGTTCATCTCCCTGGGGAGCTCCTGTTCTTTTCGTTAAGAAGAAAGATGGGACTCTCCGGATGTGCATTGATTATAGGGAGTTGAACAAGGTAACAATAAAGAATAAATATCTGTTGCCCAGAATAGACGATCTTTTCGACCAGCTTCAGGGAGCCAGTTACTTCTCGAAGATCGATCTTAGATCTGGGTATCATCAGCTCAAAGTTCATGAAGAAGATGTCCCCAAAACAGCTTTCCGTACTAGATATGGGCATTACGAGTTTCTTGTTATGCCCTTTGGTCTTACAAACACGCCTGCGGCGTTCATGGATCTGATGAACCGCGTTTGTAGACCAATGCTTGATAAGTCTGTTATCGTCTTTATAGACGATACTCTCATCTACTCGAAAACCGAAGCTGAGCATGTTGTGCATCTTAGAGAGCTGCTAGAGTTGCTGCGCAAAGAGTGACTTTACGCCAAGTTCTCTAAATGTGAATTTTGGCTGCGACAGGTGCTTACAATCTCGATTTATTCATTTTAAGCTTAACTATTCTTAAATTTCATGTTCAGCGTTAATTTGCAAATTCTGTATCTTATCAGATACAATTCCTTGGTCATGTGATATCTGGTGAAGGAGTCTCTGTGGATCCTTCTAAGATAGAAGCCATTCAAAATTGGGAAGCTCCCAAATCAGCTACTGAGATCCGAAGTTTCTTGGGATTGGCGGGTTACTACCGTCGATTCATTAAGGTCTTCTCAAAACTAGCCATGCCTCTTACATCTCTTACTCGCAAGAATGTTCCCTTTATTTTGGAAGAAGCTCAAGAGAATGCATTTCGAACTTTAAAACAGAAACTCACCGAAGCGCCTATTCTGGCCTTACCCGAAGGTAATGAAGACTTTGTAGTCTTCAGCGATGCTTCATATCAAGGGCTTGGGTGTGTTTTGATGCAAAGAGGCAGAGTCATAGCATATGCTTCTCGCCAGCTTAAGGATCATGAAAAGAGTCATCCGACTCATGACCTTGAACTTGCTGCTGTGACTTTTGCGTTGAAAACATGGCGGCATTATCTCTACGGCACCAAATGTCAGCTGTATACGGATCACAAGAGCCTTAAGTATATATTCAGCCAGAAGGAGCTCAACATGCGCCAGCGACGCTCCATGGAACTCATCAAAGACTATGACTGTGATATTCTTTATCACCCTGGCAAAGCGAATGTGGTGGCCGACGCATTGAGTCGTAAATCCTACTCTGCTAAATGTCTCTATACCTTGACTCATACTTCGTTTTCATCAACTTTGATCGATGAAATTCTCGTTGCTCAAGCCGAAGCCCTAAAAGGGGAAAACCTCAACTCTGAGGACATGAAAGGGCAACTTCAGTTCTTAACCGATAGCCCTCGTGGCTTAAAGCTTTTCAAAAATCGTGTCTGGGTTCCCAAATTTGGTGATGTTCGACAGAAAATTCTTTCGGAAGCCCACTGTTCTAACTTCTCGGTACATCCTGGCAGCACCAAGATGTACAACGATCTAAAAGTCGAGTATTGGTGGCCCGGTATGAAGAGAGACGTAGGCCAATATGTCGATAATTGTGTTACATGCCGATTAGTCAAAGCGGAGCATCAACAGCCTTATGGCAGTCTACAGCCTCTACCGATTCCCGAGTGGAAGTTCGATCACATAACGATGGACTTTGTGACGAAGCTTCCGACTACGCGGAGACAGCACGATGCAATATGGGTGATTGTGGATCGTCTAACCAAAGTCGCTCATTTCATTCCGATTCGCGAAAACTATTCTCTTGAGAAACTAGCCAAGTTGTACATAGACGAGATCGTTACCCGACACGGTGTGCCTCTATCAATTGTTTCCGACCGCGACAGCCGATTTACTTCGAGGTTCTGGAGTGCATTGCAAGATGGATTAGGCACAAAGATCAGAATGAGCACAGCGTATCATCCGCAGCCTGATGGACAGAGTGAGCGCACGATCCTTACACTCGAAGACATGCTGCGGGCATGTGTTCTTGAGTTTAGTGGTAGTTGGGACGACCACTTGCCATTAACAGAGTTTTCTTATAACAATAGTTACCACTCATCCATCAAAGCCGCACCTTTCGAACCCTTATACGGACGCAAGTGCCGAACTCCTACGTGTTGGCATGAAGCCGGTGAAGCACCAATCGCCGGTCCCGAGCTACTTCAGCAGACTAATGAAAAGATCAGAATTATTCGCCAACGCTTAGAAACTGCTCAATCTTGACAGAAATCGTATCACGACCGACGCCATAAGCCTTTAGAATTCCAGAAGGACGACTATGTTGTATTAAAAGTCTCGCCGATGAAAGGTGTGTTCAGATTCGGCAAGCGTGGCAAGTTAGCACCACGATTCGTTGGTCCTTTCAAGATCACCGAGCGTGTTGGAACTCAATCTTATCTGTTGGACTTGCCGAGCGAACTGTCCAACATACACCCCGTGTTTCACGTTTCGCAGCTTAGGAAGTGCAAAGAAGATGACAGAGAAAAGTGGGCCGATCATCTAACTTACAAGATTAACGAGAAACTGCAATGTGACGAGCCTGAAGTTATTCTAGAAACAAAGATGAAGAAGCTGAGAAATAGAGAAGTAGCAATGGTGTTAGTGCAGTGGAGGACTTCTCACGGAATTTCTCAGACCTGGGAATCTGAGGAAGACATGAGAGTTCGATATCCGCATCTGTTTGAGCCTTAGGTACTTCGAGGACGAAGTGCAAGCGTGGTGGGCTCATACTATAACACCTTGCCTTTTATTTGCATTTTTATTTTAAGTAATTTTGAGCAATTTGCGTAAAAAGATGTAATTTCGAGATTTAGTATAAATAGGAGTTGAGTGCTCCATTTTCACACTTTTGCAAAACCCGTCTAGCATTTTCAGAGTTCCTCTCTCTAGAACCCGAACTTCTCTCTAACTTTTCTCTCAAACCGACCGGCCAAATCTCGAGTTCTATACGTCATCGGAAAGGTCTCGAAGTGTACTACGCGGATCTACCATTGCATGTGAGATTTGATACGAATTCGAGGTAAGAATTGCCATTTTCGTATTCTGCATTATTCGGGTTTTTGAAGGAAGCTTCATATTTCATTTTTGATTCGATTTTTAGCCATTTAGCTTGAGTTTTAGCCTGATTATGGTAGATTATGTATAATATAACTAAACCGAGGCTTATTACTTAGCTTATTTGTGGATTTGAGGCTTGAAAATGCATGTTTAAAGCTGTAGTTTATGAACAAACTCGAGTACGCATAGAACAGACTCGAAATGCCAAGAACAGACTCGAATAGAGCTAGATTCGAGAATGAGGTTCGAATCTAACCCCCTGGTTTGAATCTGTCTTCGAATCTGATGCTCAGATTCGAATCCAACTTCGAGTCTGATGCTCAGATTCGAATTTAACCCCTAAATTTCGAATCTAATTGATAAAATTTACGAACAACGCATAAATTAGCAAAATAAATAGCAAAATATTTAGCTAGAAGTTATGGCTTATAGATGTTGGAATATTGAGCTAGCAATATTAATTTAGCACATGTTCTGTAATATTAAACTTCAGATATTATACATAAGCTGTTTAGCCCAGCTGCGAGTCAAAGCCAGTGCCAGTCTATATTGAGCCTAGATAAGCAAGTGCAAGCATTATAAAGCAATTTAAAGCGTAAATAAGCCCGAGCAAGTATTTCCGAGCATTTCAAAGCATTTTCAGTACTGTGAGTAACAGTTATTCTTGTTTACATGTTTTATATGAAATTGAGACATAAATTGCTTCTATATGATTTATTTGGAATTCAATAGACTTTTGTGAGTGAAGGCGAACACTGTGGTACAGGTGATGCTCAGCTTAACCGGATCTTACATCTGATCTATTAATATGCATATTTATCTGCTATCTGTTTATTCTTCTGCATACTATACAGCAAGCCTTGTTTTAGCGTTTCTTTGTGCATCTCATAAGCATTATATTTAACGAGCAAGGAATTCTGATGTTCACCACTATCCCTTGAGCATTATGCGGGTAGCTAGCCCCGCATCACAGATTGATCATCTGTCAGCGGTAAACCCCTAGTGGTGGCATCTCCTTTCTGCGTGAAATGTCTCAATTGTGCAGCGTTCTTTCTGGGTATTAAGCAAATGAGCAAGCAAGCATAACAGCCTTTTTAGGCACTTTCGCCTCATATTTTACATGCATTCATGATTATCTGTTTACTCACTAAGCATTAGCTTACAGTTGCTATTCACAATTTTTACAGGAAAAGGTAAAGAACAAGCTGGACCTTCTGCTTAGGTCTATTATCTGATCAACCCAGAGGACTTAGCTAACTTTCAGCTTGTGGTATAGCTTTATGATGCCTTGGGTTCTGGGTAGCTGCTTTTATTTTAATTGTGATGTTTTTAGCAACTTAGTACTGTAACCTTGTAGCACGTGTAGTGCAAGACTTATTGTAACGTTTTATTTAGCTTTATGCATTTATTGTTATTCCTGGGATAAGCAAGCGTGTTTTAAAGCAAGGATGTGATATCGGGATTAGGGCTTGCGTGTCATCGGGTTATAATTTTAATGAACGGATTATATTTTTGGGATCGTGGGATTAAATGGGTTAAATGGGCATAAATATTGAAAATGTGATATCGGGTTCGGGTTAATGGGTTCGGGACCGGTTAAAAAGTGAGATAAATATATGTACGTGCTTATCCCTTCCTTTCCTCACTTTGCAAGAAACCTAAGTGTGTAGTGTGTGTTTGTGTGAATATTTCCAGCAGAGAGCAATCCTTCTTGAGCTCAATTGATTGATGAATCTTGGAATAATCCTTTCTATCTTCTTCCTAATTGTGTTCTTGAAGGATTTGAGGTAAGTCTCTTTGAATTGATGGATTAATTTGAGTTGTGTATTGTAAAGGATGTGTGTAATAGTTTCTATGCTGCCATAAGTTGATATGTGATGAGTTTATGTGATTATTGAGCTGAAAATCGTGTATGAAAGGAGATGTATACTCCTGGCAGCCATGAAAATCGCAGGTCAGGATGCAGGAGCTTCGCAGGGTCGCGGCGCGACCACCAGGGGGTCCGCGGCGCGACGAGCAGCCTGCATTGAAAATCCGAGTTTAACTTTGTAAAATGGGTTCGGGTCGAATTGTGTCGGGTTTCCTTCGGGATTGCTCGGGATGGATTCTGTTTGGGTTTAGAGTCTTGTTTGGGATTGCCTTGAGTCGGGTTTGAGTCGAGTTTCGGGTATTGGTCGGGTTTCGGTTCCGTGGGGTTATTGAGTTTGAATTGAGTTCGAATCATTGTGATTGTGTGATATATGTTATCTGGGAATTGTGATTGATTATTGGGCTATCCGTGTGATCACAGGGACTAGCGGATCTCGAGCCGGATTTGATAAGGGCGTTCAGACTTTGGGAAACTAGTCAGGTGAGTACTCGAGACGTTTTCTAAAACGCGCGCCATCTTTTACGTTATAGTTGAATAGCTATATTGTGCGTGTTATATATGTGAGACAAGGACGTGAACATCAGGTATACTCTAATCCTTATACGTGTTATGTATGAGATGTGAGATCGATTCAGGGGTCCGTGATGAGTTCCATACGGACGATAAGTCGCGAAGGGGAATCGCGCGGGTTGACTGTCCCTTACAGTCCTTGGGGCGTATATATACGGCAGGGCCTGTAGCCGGGTAGCTTCCGTGCTACAGGGTATTCCTGACCATTGCTGTGTGCGATGTGTCCACCGGGGAGGGGTCCCCACAGGGCTATGTGTACTCCGATCTCATACTTGTGCCTATATACCTGAGATGTGTGTTGGGATATCGGGACAGGGACAGGGACTGTGTGTTATGTGCTTATGTGCAGTGTCAACCCTCGTGTGCTCACGGGCTTTATAGCTCACGTTATCGAGTCTAACATGTTCAGGGAATCAGAAGGGACCGCAGCCGCAGCCGAGGTAGATCCGAGATAGACTGAAGATCTGTGATGGTTTTATGTTTGTATAGAACAGTTTGTAATAGCTGTTTGGGAATGATGTATCAGATATGTATTTGATGGTCAGGATTATCATGTTTAGTTTAACTTGGGGTTGCGAATGTTTTAATTGTGTTTAATTCGAAGTTTAAAGTTTTAATTAGTCGTAATCTGTATAACCTTATGACATGTGTATAATAGATCCGTTGCGTTATGACCACTTATGATTTTATATTGACGTGACATTTCCGGGATCGGGAGGGGTGTTACAATATATATATATATATATATATATATATATATATATATATATGTATATATATGTATATATGTATATATATATGTATATATATGTATATATGTATATATATATGTATATATATATATATATATATATATATATGTATATATATATATATGTATATATATATATATATATATATATATATATATATATATATTATATTAATATTAGTTATCATTCTTAATCTGTTTGATACATAACACTATTCATAAATCAAATAAATATTTTTATATATATTATCTATTAAATATTTTTATTATTGTAATTGTTATTTTAATTATCTTCTTTATTGTTAAATTGTTTATATATATAAACCTAGAATCAAATGATAAGTTAAATAAATATCGAGAAATGTGAAAAGCATGGTGATTCATTTTTACGTATTGATTCACCATTTTTTTATTGTATAAATAATAAATCATAAATTACGGACTAAGTATGTTTTAAGTTAATTCATTAGTTTTTTAATTTATAAATTTGGATCATAAATTGAAAATAAGTGAATGTATGTATGTATGCATGCATGTAAATTTCTCAATATTTATTCTTGTATTATTTTCATTATAAGTTTTAGCAAAATGAATGTAATATTTTAGAATTTGTTTAAAAAAATCTAAAAAAATTAACAATTGACCCTTTTAAATAATAATACTAAAATGATACGTGACTAAATATGTTATTAATTTTGATTGATAATTATATTTTAAATTTGTTATTTTTTATATTTCAACTTAATTAATTTATTTGTTAATGATTCATATAGCCGTCGCAAAGAGCGGGGGTATTTTACTCGTTAAAAACATTTGTTTGTATTTACAGTGCACCATAGATGGGTCTATACTATGAAGATGAAGACAAATTACCTTCTAATCCTAAATCTATGGCTTTCCTTTGGCTTTCCTTTGCTCTCTCATGATCTGTTGGCATCTAACGGTTTTGCTATTCTTGATTTAATAATAATTACATCAGTAATAAGCATCAATTTCATTAGTATTCGTGGTTATAAATAATAGAGTACATTAATTGATATTTAATGTAGGTTTTAAAATAATGATTATAATTATAAGAGTAAATTACACAAATGGTCCTTGTGGTTTGGGAATTTTTGCTCTTTTGGTCCCTCAAAGTTTTTTTACACCAATAGTCCCAAAATCCCGAACCTTTATCACAAATGGTCACTCTGACTAACATCCGTTTAGGGGTGTTATTCGGGTGGGTTAAATGGGTATTGGGTTATTCGGTTCGGATTATTCGGGTTTGAGGGTGTGGGTTATTTGGCCGAACCCGAACCAAATAAGGAGACGGGTTAATCGGTTTCGGGTTAAATGGGTATCGTGTTAATCGGTTTGGGTTAAACGGGTTATTCGGTTTTGATATAAAAAATGAAATACTTTACAAATTAATTTAAAAAGGTTGAATAGGTTGGGTAATTTGGGTACACGGGTTAAATGGTTTGTGTATTAATAATTGGGTATTTAAATCTTTAAAATTTTGTATATAAACAATTCAAATTCTAATTAAAATTGGAAATTTAAAAATTAAATGGGTTATTCGGGTTATTTGGGTACCCGAATGAACATGAATCCTACCCGATACCCGAACCGAAATTGTTATTCGGGTACCATTTAACCCGATTAACAAAACCGAAAACCGAATAACCCGACCCAAATGACCCGTTTAAGATTCGGTTCGGGTGGGTTATTCGGGTTCGGTTATTTTGCACACCCCTACATCCGTTAACGTTGACCGTTAGATAGGAGGACATTTTCGTCTTTTTGTCATTCAGTGACCATTTGTGAAATTTTCTAATAAAATTTTAAAATATAAAAGTCTTTTATAATTTGTTTATTAGTTTTTATTTATTTATATTATGAAAATTATTATTATCATTAAAAAATAATATTTGAAGAAGTTTTTGTAATATACTAAATCAAATCCAAACTGTTGTGTGTGTGAAAATCAAAAGCCAAATCAAATCCCTCTTTCCCAATTCAAATCCCTAAATCTCTTCACCCTTATGTCATACACCGGTCGGAAGCATCATCATATTATCGAAGATACAGGGATAGGGGGACAGATCTGATAAGCAAGGATCTGAAGCAGCCGGTTACAATCAGTGTGGATGGAAGTGAAGTCTCAGAAATTTGAACCGGCGACTACAAGGTTAGTTTCGGAGCTAAGTATGAAGCGACTGTTATTCGGGATGAAAAGTAATGCGACCGTAGTGAAGGAGCTAGAAAAGGAGCTGGGGAGCTTGCTTGACGTCTACGAAGCACGGCTGACAGAGACCAAATATTTGGCCAGAAATAGTTTCTGGATGGCGGATCTCCAGCACGTGCCAGTGATCAAGTTTCTGATGGAGACGCAAACGAAGAAGATAATTTGACGCGCGGTCACATGTAAGCACGTGGGTTGTAGATATCTTGTCCAGGCCAGCATGTTCGAAGGTCTTTGAAACGCCAGCGTGCTGAATGAGACTAAAAATCTCCTAAATCCTAGTTGTACATCGTGCTTGTGGTTGTTGTACTCTAGCTCGTTGTCAATAAATCAATTGATATTCTTACCCCCTTTCTGTCCAAAAACTAGCTGCCCTTTTATGATTTTAACTTCATTTTTTACATTTGGATTCCTAATGTTGGTCGTCATTACGTTCCATGATACGGGTGATTTATGTATCCAACCATAGATGTAACCCTAAAATTCAGGCGCAAAAGGATGAAACAAGGGTTTTGAAATTGGGTTTGTGTGAACGGATACAGAAAACGATGGTACCTGTTAGATTTATTATTTCGATCCTAGGAGTTGTTTTGTAATATTTATTTTCATTGTAATTTGTCTTGTATTTATTTCTATGTATTTCATGTTTAAGTTATAGTGTAGGGGCCAATGTTGCCAAGTGTTGTAACTTAATTAAAGGAGCCTATAAAAGGCTCCTAGGGTTTGCTTTATCAAAAAGACACGGTTGACATTTGAATACACACTTTCAGCCGCCACTGTTCCATCAAAGCATTCAAACATTCATATTGTCTTCTTCTTTATTAAACACATTTATTGAGCTCGTTTTCTTCATGTGTTTGATGAGAAAATCATTGAGGTGCTGAATATATACGGGATTTCATATTAACAATTGGCATCAGAGCTCAGAGGGGTGGATTTCAACTGATTTCTTTCGGATTCTGCTGGGTTTGTTCATGTTCTTCGAGTTCTTCCATTTTCAACCGGTTAGATCTTCATTTTCCATGTTTTTTCGTGTTTCTTGTGTTATAATGGTCCTATACATCACATTATCATTATCTACTGATTTTAAACTCATTTACTTCCATATCTTTGTTAAAATCATCAAGAATCGACCATTTTTTAAGCTTGAAAATATGGGTTTTTTAAGTGGGTTTTTCATGTGTTCATGCTAGTTTTAAGTGTTTTTTAGGTTATTTTAAATCACCAAAAGTGTTTAAAATAGTTTATAAATCATTTAGAACTGTTTTTAGGCATTAAAACTGATAAAAATCGAATTCTGCCCATTCTGCCTTAGAAAAACGTAAAAACCTGCTGTATTTCGGATTACATACTGTAGCATTTCGGACCACATAGGCACCAAATTCGGACCTCACAATCATCCTAATTCAGACCATACTTAGGTGAATCTCGGACCCCCCATAAGCCAATTTCGGACCACAATTCGGTCCAATCCGAACTTCGGACCATCCGAAGTTCAGGAAAGGCTTTCCATTTTTCACTGATTGGGACTTGTTCTTAAATTTTTCAATTTCGGACCATACCATTTCGGACCATCCGAATTCGGTCCTTCCACTGTCCCCATTTCGGAACAATCAAATTCGGCCATTTCACTGTTCATCAGAATTCGGTTCATCCGAATTCGGTCCATAGGTCCATCCGAACTTAGGTCATCCTAATTTGGTCCCCCCAAGTAGCACTGTTCATCCGAATTAGGACATACACCGAATTTGACCTTCATCCGAAACCACTATTCATCCGAATTCGGCTACCCCATCTGAAACACTGTTCATCCGAAATCAAGCATCCGAACTCAGAATATTCTGTTTTCAGTCCAACCCATCCGTGTTCAGTTTCCACCTCTAAGATCTCCATATTCGTAATCAGCACCTATACTCACAATGTCTCGCGAAGCTCTTGTACTCGGATCTGAGAACAGACCACCAGTTCTCTATCCTGATGAGTACGAACAATGGAAAGCCCGGTTCTTAAAATTCGTTGGAATGCAACCTCTCGGGAATCTGATGCTTCAATCAATATCCGAAGGACCCGTCATCTACTATAGAGAGATAGCTGCCAGACCTGAGGCTGACCCTCCTGTCCTAGCCTCAAAAGTTGAAAGAGAGCCGGCAAATGACGCCGAGAGGGATCGCCAGCACGCTGATAAGAGGGCAAAATACCTGATTTATCAAGCCCTCCCCACTGATATTTTGGTCGGTGTAGACAGTAAAATGTCTGCCAAAGAAATGTGGGACGAGCTGGAAATTCAAATGCTGGGGGCAGATCTTGATGATCGTGCCAAAATTGAGGAGGCGAAGGCAAAGTTTTCAGAATTCCACGCCAAAGACGGGGAATCTCTGCAATCCACATTCACCAGGTTCTGTGCAGTCCTTAACGAATTAAACAAACTGCACATCAAAAAGGATAGGGATGATATCAACATCCAATTCTTTGCCGCCTTAGCCCCCGAGTGCCAGCTTGCATGTAGGGCAACAAAAAGAGTCCTGAACATTCTTGAGGTATCCATAAATGTCGTCTTTAAGGAGCTTAAGAAATATCAAGGGGATGTGGATCAACAGAAGCTGATGGCAAATCAGTTGGCCTCTCTACTGCTGTCAGCCAACACAGGGTTGAAACCGAATGATTCGATAGCCTTGATCACCAATACGCAGATTCCAACACCATCTTTTGCTCCTGGTTCTTCATCATCTCAGTACAGGTATGCTTCTCCTCCGCGTGAGGTCTATGATGAGGAGGAAGCTTCGATCCAAGAACAGATAGCCTTGTGGACCAACCGTCTTCAACAGCGACGGTTCTCCAACAAGACCAACAACCAACTCCGTTATGACACTGGTCCACGGAGGTACTCAGATGACAGGAGGGATGACCGCCGCGATGACTATCGCAGAGATGACTACAGAAGGGATGACAGGGATGATCGCCGGTATGATGACAGACGCGACTATCGCGATGATAACCGTTATGAAAGGCGTGATGAAAGGCGAGATGACAGGCGAGATGACAGGCGGGACGATTGTCGGGATGATCGTCGGGATGACCGCAGGGACCGGAGGCGTGATGATAGTCGCGAGCACCGTCGGGCCGACAAGAGGCCGGCGGAAAGAAGAGAGGAAAAGCCAAGAGCCGATGAGCCAAAGGCCACTGATGAACGTCTCTGCTACAAATGTGGCAAACCGGGCCACTTTGCTAGGGAATGCAAGAATAACTTCGAGAGAGACGTTGCTTATTACGAAAGAAAGCTCGAGGCTGCAAAGAAGAAATCGGATGCGTTAGCCCTCGTCGCCCAGGAGGACTACTGGGATGCTGAAGATTCTGAAGACGAGGATGAAAAGGGCAAGAATTGCTATATGGTTGATCGTCAGGGGTTGGAGACTTGTACTGATGTCACTGCTGAAAATTCAGACATTGCTGCTGAGGGGGAGACAATGAAACATCCACCAGCATGTCTGATGGCTACAACCGACGATCCTGAATGCTCCACATCCGGTTCCGAGTCCAGTGAGGTACATTCCAATTACATTCCTGCACATGTAAATAAATTATTTGTAGATAATGAATGTACACTACACACACAAATACTTGATCTACAAGATAGATTAAAAGCTGAAACTGCAAAGTGTGTACAGGCTGAACATCAAGCTCATATTCTGAAAGAATCATCTGAATTATATCATGCAAAATGGTTAACTAATCATAATGTTATAAAACAGATGTTGATAGAAAAAGTAGATGTTCAGGATAGGAATATATACCTTGAATCTTGCATGGAAACGCTTTCAAAAGAAAAACTCTCTCTAAAAGAAGAAATTTCTGTTCTTACAAAACAATTAGATGTGGTAAATATGGAAAATATAGACAGTTTAGAAAAATACAAAATGATTGAAGAAGAAAGGATAAGTTTGTACGCAAGAATAAAGACCCTTGACGATGCATTTTTGAAAAGGGGTCAAACAGAACAAACTATCCATTTAAATCAGCCCAAAGAAACTAGGTTTTACCATTCTAAACAGGGAATTGGTTTTAAAAATCCTAAATATTTGGAAAAAGCACAAAATGTCTTACCTGTATTTTATGACATGAATTATATGGGAGCCGGTATTAAATCTTTCTTTTTTGAGTCATCAAAAGAAGTTTTAAACCAAGAAAATGAGAAACGTGTTGCGCGTAAAGATAAAGAAATTTCTTTTCATTATGAAGAACTTAACGAGAGTTATTCTTCTAGAGTACCCACTTTAGAGGAAGATCTCTCGTCAACTTATTCAGAAACTGAATTGAACACTGAAACTGAAAAATCAACTCCTCAACTTTATATTCCTGCAAAAGTTCTTCAACAACAAATCATTGTTTTAGAAAATGAATTAAAGTCGTCTCAAGAGAAAGCACTTGATCTTCAAGATGCTCTTCTTAAGAGAGAAGAAGAATTGGTAAATCAATATTTTCAACAAACTGTGGAAGTCACTGTCTACAGAGAAAATTTTGAAATAGTTTCACAACAATTAAAAGATCTTTCAAAACAACAAACACTTTCTCATTCCCTAAAAATTCCATGTATGTCATCAGATAAAGGTAAGGCTACAGCTGAATCTTCTTCTATCTTTGTCAAAGGTGAGTGCTCAAAAGTTTTCAAAAATGAGGTTCCTAAAAAGACTCAGATAAAATCCAAGTCTTTTAAGAAACCCACTCACCACCAAAAAGAAAAGTCTGTCAAGTCTAAATCTTCCATGCTTACTGACTCTAATCGTTTTGTTCCTACAGATCATATAAGGAGAGTCCCAAAAACCACCATGCAGGATTTTACAAGTTTTTTTGTGAAGAAGGCTTTAATGCCAAGTGAATTTGTTACTAGAGATAGGATGTCTGTAATCTCTAAAGACAATTTGTGTAACAAAGTGTGTGACAATGTTTGTAATGATGTACCGAATTCTACTATTCCGTTAAAGTACTCTTTCAAGGATTTGTTTAATCTATGTCCAACTAAATATAGACGACAGGTTCCTGAAATGAATGCTTTTGTGCCTTATCCTGTTAAACGTATTCGGAAAAAGAAAACTAAAAATAGTGCATCATCGGCCACAAACAAAGTTGAGACATGTCCGTTGCCAAGGCCCAAAACCAAAGCAACGGTCAAGAAGGTCTCAACAAGACAAAAACCGAAGGCAATTTCAGCGCCTAAGGTTCCAAAACCCAATAAATCCAATCTTCAATGGATTCCAAAGGGTTGTGCATCTGGACCACACACAAATGCTAGTTGGGTTTCTAAATCTGTACACGTGCCATATAAATCTGGAAATCCTAACAAAAAGGGACCCATATTGAGGTGGGTACCCAAGGTTGTGTGATCTTAATGCAGATGGTTCTTGGTTACTTCTGATCAAGACCCGTGCTTCAAAGAAATGGCTTCTAGTTACCTTAGACTAGGACCCGTTCTTTTGCTTGTCAGTTGTGCTTAAACCGACACGTTTGGCTTCTGTGCACACAGCCCAGGACCCGGTCTTAACCCTTCATGTTTTCTGAAAAACTCGGTTCAGAACACGGTTTGATTGTGAATTAAAAATGGATGTGTTTGAATGCATATAGTTTTTCATTATATGAATTTATGTGTTTTTCAGGCTAAGTCCATTTGGTATATGGATTCGGGTTGCTCCAAGCACATGACAGGAAGAATAGAATTGCTGTCCAACGTTGTTGAACAGTATTGCGGAACTGTGAAATTCGGGAACAACCATCAGGCTCAAATAAAAGGATACGGGGACTTAGTTCTAAATAATCTGGTCATCAAGGATGTTGACTATGTTGAGGGGTTATCTCATAATCTTTTTAGCATAGGACAGCTCTGCGACAAAGGACTAGAAGTAACGTTTAGGGCTAAGAACTGCAGTGTTAAGAACATGGATGGAAAAGAAATCTTGACTGGTTCCCGAAAATCTAACCTTTACACCATTGACGTATCTAAGCTTGTAGTGAAGGATCACATTTGTCTACTATCAAAAGCCTCTTCAAAAGACTCTTGGTTGTGGCATCGAAGATTATCCCATTTGAATTTTGATAATATCAACAAGCTGGCTGCGAAGCAATTGGTCAAAGGACTTCCTGAGTTGCGCTACGAAAAGGACCATCTGTATGGAGCATGTGAGAAAGGAAAAATGAAACGATCATCCCACAAACCAAAGCCCAAACCATCAACAAAAAGAGTTTTGGAGTTACTTCATATGGATTTATGCGGACCAATGAGAACTCAAAGCATAAATGGAAAACGATATGTGTTGGTTATCGTTGATGATTATTCTCGATATACTTGGGTCAGGTTCTTGCGTTCCAAGGACGAGACAGCTCAAGAAATCATTGATTTTATCAAGAGTGTCGAGACCCAACAGCAGCTGTCAGTACAATCAATCAGATCAGATAACGGCACGGAGTTCAAGAACTCGGTAGTGGAGGGCTTCCTTCGATCCAAAGGGATTCAGCATCAATACTTTGCTGCTCGAACACCTCAACAAAATGGGATCGTGGAAAGGCGTAACCGTACGCTAGTAGAAGCCGCTCGCACAATGCTCACATACTCAAAGCTACCTCTGTTCTTGTGGGCCGAAGCCGTATCAATTGCATGCTATACACAGAATCGCTCCAT
>JAANYP010003658.1:0-10273 GCA_020465985.1 Centrapalus pauciflorus | reverse complement strand
TACCGAATTAATATATTCGGTTCGGTATTCGGTTTTTAAATTAGCTAAAATTCGGTATTCGGTACTTTCGGTTCGGTATTCGGTTCTTAAATTAGCTAAAATTCGGTATTCGGAACCGAACCGGCACCATATAAAATTATACGGTTCGGTATTCGGTTCTTCCAAAACTAATAATTCGGTTTCGGTATTTTCGGGATCGGTACCGGTTCGGTTCGGTACGGTACCGAACTCACCCCTAATCATCGATGGATATGGACCAAGTTAAATGGATGAATATCGGATATGGATGAATATTGGATAGGATATTGACGAAGATTTCTCATCCATGGACAATATCTATTTACCCGATATTAATATATTCTTACATTTTTATGTTATGAGATTATATAAATCTATATATATTTTTGTAATCTTTTATTGCATAATTAATTAATTAGATTTGGAAATGTAATAACTCATATTATTTTGTGATAACATTATTTATTTATGGTAAGAATTGAGCCAAAGACCAAAGCTCAAACCATTAGCTTAATCTAATCTTCTATTTAACTATCATTTTTCTTATTAGACATCTTAACTCCAAAATTTCAAAATCTAATGAGTCCAAACATTTTAGCCTTAGATTTCTAAAGTGGTCTCTATTCAAAAACCCAATGATTTCTAAAGTACATTTGGATTAATCTTTTATTTAAATCAAACTATGTGTTGCGAGTGACAACAATTGTTGAAACTATGTACTATAGTAATTTAAAAAAGTTTTTCTAATATCCAACGGACATCCACTTACCCGTTTCATTCAGTTGATATGGATATGAATGGATGAAATAAATTTTAATGGATATGTATATCGATGTGGATGATGAAAAACTTAATGGATATGGATATGACTTCATTCAATCCATATCCTATCCATTGTCATCCCTACTCACAGCTCGTGCAAAAACCTGCCCTTCGCCTCGTTTTTTCTTGACTTTTAGATACTCTTGTTTCACACTTCATAGGCACACATAGCTTCTTCTTCTTTTTTCAGTCCTTAGACAATCTTTCTTCACAGGCCACATCATTTGGTTTGTTATTCAAATTACTTTAGCAAAATTAAGCTTTTCAGTAACATTGTGATTTAAGAGAGTGATTGAATATGATCAAAGGACCATATGATTTTATTTGCCAACATGGTGAGCATTTTTTGTTTCATTTTTCTTTTCACCAACTCCAACCAGTATTTCTAACAAACTCAATCTCACTAACAACTTTATTATTTTCTCATCGTATTTCCACATATCTCTAGATTGTTTATCAAAATAATATTCTCACATATTATTTTCTAACCAACTCAATCTCACTAACAACTTTATTGTTTTTTCATCGTATTTCCACATATCTCTAGATGGTTTATCAAAATCGTTATCTTGTCAGTACACAAACAAAATGTCATTGATAATCAAAACAAAATGTCCACAAACTATAACCAGACAAACACACCCCACAAAACCAAAATAATCTGAAACAAATATATAAATAATAACATAAATCAATTCCTAAAAGGCTAAGATAAGTTTTCTATGCATTGAATCTTTATGCTTGTCGATCTGAGTAATTTAAATTCTAGAACTATGAATCGTTGATATCTTCTTTTTTGTGTGTGTGTGTCTTGATTTTGTTTGCTAAAGTTGTTCACTCATATTTACCATAAAGATGTTATTATAAATAATAAACTAGTTTATAACCCATGTATTACGTGGATATTTTTAATTAAATTTATTTATATAAAATGTATATGAGTAAAAATAAAAACATACAAAAATAATAATTGTGTTTATTTTTTATTATCTACAGATTATAAAATAGAGTATATTTATCGTTTTTAAAAATATTAAATTGTATTTATCTTTTATTTTTTATAAGTTGTAATTATCTTTTTGGTGAACGTAGAGGTGACACGTGACATTTGATGTTTTCCTTTATTATACATAATAATAATAATTTTCACAACTAATTCAAATTTTTACATTTGGATCTAATTATGATTATTATGGATAATAATTATAGATATTTATTTTGGGTAATTATTAATTTTAAATGTTACAAAATCTAATTTATTACTAATTAATTAGTGAAAAAAAAATAAAGTCAAAATTTAATGCAATTAAGTTAAGGTGTTAGATTTGGAAAAAGACGTGGAAAAATAAAATTTTCTTGTATTGTAGAAGTGACATATGAAATGAATTGTTTTGTTTTATTATAATATATAGGTTAATCAACCCATGTATTACATGGGTTGATTTAGAAAATACATATTGTTTTATATTTTAATAAATTATTATAAAATTTATATATAATTAAAATAAAAAAAACTGAAAGCTAGTTAAATTAAAGATAAAAAAATACTTAGTTGTTTGATATTAAATAAAAAATATTACTATATTGTATTATTAAAAACAGATAATACGTGTAACACCCTCCCCGATCCCGGAAATGCCACGTCAATACAATACACAGGTGGCACATCTCAATAGCTCAATTATGCACATATGTCAGAAGGTAACACGGATCACTATTAATTTAAACTTTTCACATAAATACTGTTAACATATAATCCGCTAATTACATAAGCCCAAAAGCTGCTAACGTAAATAATACTGATCAGATCATTACACAAAGCTAACACAAAGCTTCCCAGATAATCCTCGATCCCAGATCAACAAGCTCAGCTACTGAACCCTTCGCTGTAATCCTGAACACGGAAGACTCGAATACGTAAGCTCGAAAGCTCGTGAGTACTCGAGGGTTAGACTCTGCACAGTAAACACGTAGCATGCGAACACGTAGCACATACACACAACTCAAGCTCAATCTCTGTCTCTGGCAATCATCAGTATAAAGCAGGAATGAACACTCAGCATGAGATCCGAAGCCCTGCACACAATATCACTGAAGGGGACTCCTCCCCAGCTAACGACCGTGCGCACCGGTGGTTAGCCACAACCCTGTAGCACGGGCGCGAACCGGCTACAGGCCCTGCCGCGTATACACGCTCCAAGGACTGTTAGGGACAGTCAACCCACGCGATCTCACATCGCGAATCACCGTCCGTATGGAACTCATCACGGACCCCCGGACTGGATCTCATCTCATGCACACATATATCACATATGTGGGAAATAGAATCATACCTGGCGCCCACGTCCCTGTCTCATTCACAATACACAACATACACATACACAAAGCCAGCTACACAGTTATGACTCGTAAAACAGTCCCGCGGTTTAGAAAAGAACTCGGGTACTCACCTGATCGATCCACTAATCCCGGAATCTCTGACTCGGCTCGATTCGCTGACTTGTCCCTGAAATTACACACGGATCTCACCTGTTAATACAAATCCCACGAACACATATCGCAAACTCATAATGAACATGAACTCGACTCAAACTCAATTGCGATCCCCAACAGAACCCTGAAAACCCAATCAAAATACGACCCATAACAGGCCCGAATCCCTGAAACAATCCCAATCGGTTAAACACAGTCCCGAATTACATTAAACACATAATCACGACACTCCGAACTCTGTTCAACCCGACAACCCCACGGAGCCGAAACCCGATCAATACCCGAAACTCGACTCAAAGCACTCCCAATAAGACTCTGAATATACACAAAACCCATCCCGAGCAACCCCGAAGGAACCCGACACCATTCCGACTCAAACCCATTTCACAAGGTTAACTTCGAATTTCCCCTGCAGGCCATTGGTCGCGCCGCGGACCCTCTGGTGGTCGCGCCGCGACATCGCGAAACCCCCATGGCCGACCTGCGATTTCAGCTCTGCCCAGGAGTATCAAACTCCTCTCCATTCGATTTCAGCCTCCAATTAAGTCATACAAACACTATAAACATAACCTTACAAGCTCAGGAACTAATACAACACCTTTCACATATTCAACTCAATTTAAACCAATAAATTGAAGCTCCTTACCTTCCAAGAACTCAAGAACACCTATAAGGAAGAAGATGAAGCTGAATCCAAGGTTTCCTCAATTAATCTGGAGTTTGGAGAAGATCTCTGGCTGCTGGAGCTTCCTCAAACACACACACACACTACACCTTGGAGGTTCTCACACAAATGGATAAGGAAGAGAAAGGATAAACATATATGTACGTCTTTATCTCGACCGGTCCCGAACCCAATAACCCGGATCCGATATCACATTTTCACAATTAATGTCCTTTTAACCCATTTAACTCCACGAACCCAAATATATAATTAATCCACTAATATTATAACTCGGAGACACGTAACTCGCAAACCCGACACGTATCAATCCACTACTCGGGATCTCATTGGCCCAACACGATATTAAATATTTAAATATCCACTAAAATAATTACACGCAATTATCTCAAAATTGGGATGTTACAAATCCTCCCCTCTTAAAGAGATTCCGTCCCCGGAATCTATCGCAAGCCCATTCGCAATTACACATCTCTAAATCAAATCCCCGAAATGTTGACTCACAATTCTCGACATCATCAACAACTCTTGATAAATTCGCATTTGAACTCGGATTGGCACAATCATCACTAATACACGTCTCTATTTCAACTTTTAAAACAAGTCGACTCCCTCGAATCTTTAACTCAATTAGACAATCCACTAATAGCTCAATTAAATCCCCTTAATTCACATATCGGCAACCGATAGATCCTCTATTCACAGAGTCTTCACGTGGCATTACCTCATAAGCCACCGGATTCACATATCATCTCAATCCATCGATTTTCACTCTCCCTCATCACATACCCGCATAACTCTGTATAGATTATCCACTAACACAACACATAAAGACATCTCCATCGAATCACTAAACGCAAGCTCATAAACATGGTTAGACTCATAAGGGATTAAATCCACTCTCAATAGGTTAATCTACTACCACAGCAGAACTCTCAACTCCTTTCACTACAACAAATAACCACATCTCATAATACGCAATATCATAGATATGGATAGCACACACACAAGAGCTTAAATCCACTATCAATATGATAATCCACTAGCACATCACAACAAATTCGCAATAATCACTCATATAACTCACATAGCTCCACAGGATTAATCCGCTAACACAGCACAATTCGGAACTCGAAAACCCAGATCACAATAAACCCTAATCTAGCACCTTGACTCCACATATACTCCCCAAACATAACGACCCCATTCAGCCCATACACACAATCCCGCCCCTCTGTCACTGAATCCCACAATCACAAACACATTCGCAATAATTATTCATATAATTTGATCCACTAACATGACACAATGCCCAATTCCAGAACTCTGATAACCCATCTTACCACAATATATCTCACTCTCACACACATACCCAGATATAACAATCTCATATAACCCATACACAACCCTTCCACACCTCTATCACAGAGCCGCATAATCACAGACAAAACGAAGCAGTCACACACAACGGAACACATACACTTATCACAGACATAACCCAATGACCCGCCCCACAATCGACACATACTCAAAGCAAGCTCAGAAAGACATACCCGAAACCATATCAGCATCATCTCGAGCTGCCTCTGTAGTCGCCTGAAATACCCGACCCCGCGCTCGAGAGTCATGACGACCGGATGACGACGGCTCAGCTCTAGCCCCACTGGAACTCGTACCCTGTATCGCTGATCCCAACTCTGGACAGTCTCGCACCCTGTGCCCCGGCCTCCCACAACGGAAGCACAATGGCTCTGGAACTGTACACGTGGCGGCAGCATGCCCACGCTGGCCGCATCGATAACACCTAGGCACGCACGGCCCACTATGGTGACGGTTGCATCTCAAGCACTCTCGATCTCCAGCTGAACTGTCTCCCCTATCGCCCCCATCTCGAGGCCTCTGCCCTACGCTGCTCTGACTCTGCTCTGTATATCTCAAACTTTGCCTCTGACTATGCCGATCTGATCTCCGGCTCCGCCCCGATCCACTCGATCTCTGCTCCCTGTCCCTGTCTCTGTCTCTATCTCGTCTATCTCTCGAACTCTGACCCGAACGTCGCTCCCTGGAGTCGTCTCTGGAATGCCTCCGGTCTCTCGAGGACCGCTCAGGAGTCCTCGCACGTCGACTCTGAGAAGATGGTTCCTCCCTCTGCTTGGCTATCTCTCGCTCCCTTATGCGGGCCATCTCTAATGCTCTGGCAAAAGTAGAAGTCTCGTGCATTCCGACGAACTCTCTGATATCAGCTCGCAGTCCATCAACAAACGCATCGATTCTTCGCTGCTCAGTGGCGACGTAATGAGTCGCAAACTGGGAGTACTCGTTGAACCGGTCCACGTACTGTTGCACCGTCATCTCTCCCTGCTGTAGGTGAAGGAATCGTCGCTCCATCTCTCGCCTCTCGTCTCTCGGGATATACTGTAGCTCGAACACAACCCTGAACTGATCCCACGTCATCGCATACGCCGCAGAAGATGTCATTGCCGACTCTATAGACTGCCACCACTGTGACGCCCCGCCCCTCAACAGATAGGTCGCATAACCGACCATATCTCTCGGCTCCACGTGCGCAACTCTAAAGGCAGCCTCCACCTCACGCTCCCATGCCATAGCCGTCCCTGGCTCACCCCCGCCTCTAAACTCTGGCGGATTCCCGGTCATGAAATCCTTGAACGAACCCCCTCGCCGAGACGTAGATGAAGAGGCACCCGTACCCGTATCCTGACCACTCCCAGCACGTGGCCCCATCCCCTGATCTTGTTCCCGCTCCTGCTCTCTCTGTTGCCTGTAAAACTCTGTCAATACTCCCAGAAGCTCTGACTTGCGAATGAACTCGTCATCTACCGGCTTGCCCGCGCCGGATCCCTCGCCCTGATCTGCCATAACTATCTGCACAAACCGAAACAATTGAGAATCGTATATAGACCACCCAGCGTTATGCACTAAGCCAGGTCAGTTAATTCCACTAAAATCAATCGCAATGGATCCCCCATGGATCGAAACAAGGTTTAAGTTAAGCATCCACTAATTGATACTCAGACTTCAAACCACAAGCTCTGATACCATGCTGTAACACCCTCCCCGATCCCGGAAATGCCACGTCAATACAATACACAGGTGGCACATCTCAATAGCTCAATTATGCACATATGTCAGAAGGTAACACGGATCACTATTGATTTAAACTTTTCACATAAATACTGTTAACATATAATCCGCTAATTACATAAGCCCAAGGTACTAACATGAACATCACAAATCCGATCATTTTACAAAACTAACACAAAGCTTCCCGGATAATCCTCGATCCCAGATCAACAAGCACGGCTACTGATCCCGTCACTGATACCCTGAACATGGTAGACTCGAATACGTAAGCTCGGAAGCTCGTGAGTACTCGAGGGTTAGACTCTGCACAGTAAACACATAGCATGCGAACACGTAGCACATACACACAACACAAGCTCAATCTCTGTCTCTGGCAATCAGCAGTATAAAGCAGGTATGAACACTCAGCATGAGATCCGAAGCCCTGCACACAATATCACTGAAGGGGACTCCTCCCCAGCTAACGACCGTGCGCACCGGTGGTTAGCCACAACCCTG
Source organism: Centrapalus pauciflorus (assembly GCA_020465985.1). Taxonomy (NCBI): domain Eukaryota; kingdom Viridiplantae; phylum Streptophyta; class Magnoliopsida; order Asterales; family Asteraceae; genus Centrapalus; species Centrapalus pauciflorus. The sequence continues at coordinate 2,655 of JAANYP010003658.1, read as the reverse complement.
TAGCACGGGCGCGAACCGGCTACAGGCCCTGCCGTGTATACACGCCCCAAGGACTGTTAGGGACAGTCAACCCACGCGATCTCACATCGCGAATCACCGTCCGTATGGAACTCATCACGGACCCCCGGACTGGATCTCATCTCATGCACACATATATCACATATGTGGGAAATAGAATCATACCTGGCGCCCACGTCCCTGTCTCATTCGCAATACACAATATACACATACACGAAGCTAGCTACACAGTTATGACTCGTAAAACAGTCCCGCGGTTTAGAAAAGAACTCGGGTACTCACCTGATCGATCCACTAATCCCGGAATCTCTGACTCGGCTCGATTCGCTGACTTGTCCCTGAAATTACACACGGATCTCACCTGTTAATACAAATCCCACGAACACATATCGCAAACTCATAATGAACATAAACCCGACTCAAATTCAATTGCAGTCCCCAACAGAACTGCGAAAACCCAATCAAAATACGACCCATAACAGGCCCGAATCCCCGAAACAATCCCAATCGGTTAAACACAGTCCCGAATTACATTAAACACATAATCACAACACCCCGAACTCTATTCAACCCGACAACCCCACGGAACCGAAACCCGATCAATACCCGAAACCCGACCCGAAACTCGACTCAAAGCACTCCCAACAAGACTCTGAATATACACAAAACCCATCCCGAGCAACCCCGAAGGAACCCGACACCATTCCGACCCAAACTCAATTCACAAGACTAATTTCGGATTTCTTCTGCAGGCCACTTGTCGCGCCGCGGACCCTCTGGTGGTCGCGCCGCGACATCGCGAAACCCCCATGGCCGACCTGCGATTTCAGCTCTGCCCAGGAGTATCAAACTCCTTCTATACACGAATTCAGTCTCAATAAGCATACAAAATCATACAAAACTTACCTCTTTGAGCTTTCAAACCAATTCCCAATTCATAACAACATGTAACTCAATTTAAACCAATAAATTGAAGCTCCTTACCTTCCAAGAACTCAAGAACACCTATAAGGAAGAAGATGAAGCTGAATCCAAGGTTTTCCTCAATTAATCTGGAGTTTGGAGAAGATCTCTGGCTGCTGGAGCTTCCTCAAACACACACACACACTACACCTTGGAGGTTTCTTGCAAAGTGAGGAAAGAAAGGGATAAGCATATATGTACGTCTTTATCTCGACCGGTCCCGAACCCAATAACCCGGATCCGATATCACATTTTCACAATTAATGCCCTTTTAACCCATTTAACTCCACGAACCCAAATACATAATTAATCCACTAAATTTATAACCCGGAGACACGTAACTCGCAACCCGACACGTATATATCCACTAATCGGGATCTCATTGGCCCAACACGATATCAATTATTTAAACATCCACTAAAATAATTCCACGCAATTATCTTGAAAATTGGGATGTTACAAATCCTCCCCTCTTAAAAAGATTCCGTCCCCGGAATCTATCGCAAGCTATTCGCAAATACACATCTGTAAGTCAAATCCCCGAAACACTAACTCATAACTCTCGACATCATCAATAACTCTTGATAAATTCGCATTTGAACTCGGGATGGCACAATCATCACCAAAACACGTCTCTACTTCAACTCTCGAAGTAAGTCAACTCCCTCGAATCTTTAACTCAATTAAACAATCCACTAATAGCTCAATTAAATCCCCTAATTCCCATATCGGCAACTGATAAATCCTCTATTCACAGAATCTTCACGTGGCGTCACCTCATAAGCCACTCAATCCGCATATGATCTCAATCCATCGGTCTTCGCTCTCCCTCATCACATATTCGCATAACTCTATATAGATTATCCACTAACACAACACATAAAGACATCTCCATCGAATCACTAAACGCAAGCTCATAAACATGGTTAGACTCATAAGGGATTAAATCCACTCTCAATAGGTTAATCTACTACCACAGCAGGACTCTCAACTCTTTTCACTACAACAAATAACCACATCTCATAATACGCAATATCATAGATATGGATAGCACACACACAAGAGCTTAAATCCACTATCAATATGATAATCCACTAGCACATCACAACAAATTCGCAATAATCACTCATATAACTCACATAGCTCAACAGGATTAATCCGCTAACACAGCACAATTCGAAACTCGAAAACCCAGATCACAATAAACCCTAATCTAGCACATTGACTCCACATATACACCCCAAGCATAACGACCCCATTCAGCCCATACACACAATCCCGCCCCTCTGTCACTGAATCCCACAATCACAAACACATTCGCAATAACATGACACAATGCCCAATCTCGAAACTCCGATAACCCATTACACCACAATATATCCCACTCTCACACACATACCCAGATATAACAATCCCATATAACTCATACACAACCTTTCTACACCTCTATCACTGAGCCACATAATCACAGACATAACAGAACAGTCACACGCAACAGAACACATACACTTATCGCAGACATAACCCAATGACCTGCCCCACGATTGGCACACACTCAAAGCAAGCTCAGAAAGACATACCCGAAATCATATCAGCATCATCTCGAGCTGCCTCTGTAGTCGCCTGAAATACCCGACCTCGCGCCCGAGAGTCATGACGACCGGATGACGACGG
>JAANYP010003657.1:199985-236562 GCA_020465985.1 Centrapalus pauciflorus | reverse complement strand
CAGGTCATTAGAAGAAGGGGCGAACGGGGGGTGCTCAGGGGGTCGATCAAGAACAGGATGAAGGAAGTTGGAACGTAGGAGGATACCATTTGGCGCCTGTAGCCGATGAGAAGCAGGCCGGGATCGAAGCCGACGCGGCTCGAAGACGAAGTAGGTCAAAGGAGGTGAGAGTGCAGTTTTGAAGTGGGAAAGCGCAAGAAAAGGTGAGGCAAGCACAGCCAGGGGTGAAAATGAACACATCCAGTTGTGGTCTATAAGTGGACAAGCTCTCGAGGGGCTCAAACAGCAGCCTAGACCTGGTATGACACATCCTTATCGATTTCCTTATAGCAATGGGGAGACCGAGGGGAAAGGGGATACAAACGGTTCATAAAGAGGTGAAGTCTGATATGAGGTTTGTTCAAATTTATGTGGATGACATAAGATTATGGTTCTACTATGAGCAGGTGGGTCAAGATTTTCATTACTCATGAAATCCCAATTATGAGATAGTAGGATGGGAGAACGAACTTTCTTGTTAGGATTAACAGGTGAAACAACCCTCACGGAATGTTAGAAATCAAGAATACACTTAGATCTTTTGAAAAAGTTTCAAATTTCGATCAAAGTGCTCTCCTTTAAAACCCATGGCAAACCAATGTAAGTGGATCTGATGCCGTGGCAAAGCGGTTTCATAACACTTACAGAGGCATGATGGGGAGCTTGCCTATACTTAACTGGCTATAGACCGGAATATTAGGTGGTTCTACCTGTCTTGTGTGCTAGGTTCCAAGCTGATCCAAAGGAATCTCACCTAGCTGCTGTTAAAAGAATCTTCAGATACCTGAAGGGTACACCAGGTTTGGGTCTTTGGTATCCCAAAGACTCCAGCCTTGAACTAACAGGTTATTCAGATTCTGATTTTGCAGGCTGCAGGCTAGATAGGAAGAGCACAACAGGTGGATGTCAACTCCTTGGTGACAAGTTGATAAGTTGGTGCAGCAAGAAGCAGAACTCTGTGTCTACTTCTACTGCTGAAGCTGAGTACATTGCTGCTAGAAGCTGCTGTGGGCAGATTCTGTGGATGCAGCATCAGCTTGAAGATTATGGGCTTGTGTATAGGAAAATTCCTATTCTGTGTGATAACACAAGTGCCATAGCCATTTCCAACAATCCAGTATTTCATTCTAGAACAAAGCATATTGAAGTCAGACATCATTTCATCAGGGATCACATTCAGAAAGGTAATGTGGAGGTAAGTTTTATTTCCACTAATGAACAGCTTGCAGACATTTTCAACAAACCTCTTGATGAAAATAGGTTTAATTACCTTGTCAGCAAGCTGGGCATGTTAAACAAGAGTGACTAAGTGTTCCTCAAAGGTCTAAGAATTTGTGTGCTTCACACTGCTCAAGTTTCTCATAACAGCTTAGACAGAACAGGATTTACATGTTCTGTACTTGGTCCTTTGTCTGAAAAAACTTGAACAGCTTGAGCACACAACAGGCTGAACAAAAACAGTTTACTCGTCCAGCCTGCTCTGATGGTCCAATCTTCACCCTGTTCACTCCTTCACACTGTCTTACAAGCCATTGTCTTGTAACCTGTTCAACTATTGAACACAACCTGTTCTTACAAAAGAGAGCAGGCTGAAGGCACAGTTTGAAGAATGAACAGCTTGAAGATTGAACAGCTTGTGATGACCCTGCTCATCACAGGTTTGACCAACAGCTTAGACCAACAGTTTTAATTACCTTTCTTCACAATTAAGTTACTTAATTTATGTTTTATTTAACTTAATTACTGCGGATAATGTGGGTTACGTGTGTTAGTGATTAAAAAGGGCTCAAGTGGTCTGACAAACGGTCTGACATGGACAACCGTTCCGTTTTCCGTTAACGGCTTTTTCAAATCAACCGCCCAAATATTTCTCTCTCATACCCACTCACATTCAACTCCTATAAATACCTCCTACTGTTTCATCTTCGTCTTCCTCATCATTTCCAGAAATCCTCAAGAACCCTAAAAATCGACTAAGTGTCTTTTGCTTCTCCAATTCTCAAAACTTCCCAAATGGCTCACAGACCTAATCCCCTTCTTCCAGTATTCGTTGGTGATGATGTTGTCAAACACTCATCAGTCACCACAATGCTGACCATCAAACCCACCAACTACATTGCAAATCTGACCATACCCAAGAACTATGTGGGAAAAGGGTATGACGAAATGGTGGAGTTTTTGCAAGTTCATCCGTTGAACTATGCAATGACTGCAACTCCTGGTGTCCTGTACCAGGAGATGGTGTACGAGTTCTGGTACACCTGTGCCTACAACCCCAACACCAAAGTCATCAAGGGTACTATTCTCAATGGGACTCAACCATTGAGATTATTACTGATCTTCTCAGGGAGGTGCTTCATCTACCAACTGCTGAAACTTATGATATGCCTCAAGCTGAGGATGAACAAATGGGCAATCTGCTACGCTTCTGTGGTGTAGCAGAACCCAAAATTGGAGCTACTTTATTCAGGAAGGAGTTGTCCCCCACTTACAGCATCTTATTTGCTTCAGTAATGATGAGCTTCAACAGCAAGGTTGGTTCATTTGACCAACTGAGTCGTGATGAAATCCCCATAGTCCTACAGCTGGTGGATGGGACTACCATTGATATGGCTAAGTGGATTTTTCTGAACATGAGGAACCTGGTGCAACAAGAGCCAAGACCAGCTGCTGTCCGATATCCCAGATTTCTGAGCCTCATATTCAGACACATTTGTGGTGAGTATCTGTACAACTCTCAGCCATTACTTCATACTGCTGCCTTCCCTGTAATAGGGAATAGAGTTTTCTACACTCCTGTACTCCCAAATGAGCCTCCTCTCTCCACACCAATGAGGAGGTTGTTAGGATTGGTGGAAGGACCCTCTGCTGTGAGGGTGGATCCAGAAGCTGCTGCTCCCACAAGAAAATCCAAAGCCAGGTCCAAACTTGTTAAGAGGACCCTGACAACTGTTGAAGCTGGGCCTGTGAAAAAGAAGGCCAAAACAGCTCAGACTGAGTCTGAACCTTTAGCCTCTGTGGCTGAGGGGGAGCAGACTCCTCACCCTGGTTCATTTGTTGAACCTCAAGCCTCTGTGGCTGGTGCTTCTGTGGCACCTGAGACTATGGAACAGGCCAACCCACCTGTTTCTGACCCAGTCTCAAAACCTGTCCAGTCTGAACCCCTTATCTCCTCTCCCCAATCACCCACTTCATCCCTTCACTATCAATGAAAATCTATCTCCAAAAAGAAACCAGCCAAAACAACCACCTCCTCTGTTCCCTCCCATTAGGGTTCAGTTGTAAGAGAAACAACCCCTGCTGCCTCTCCTATATTGGGAGAAGGTTCAGCCCCATTGGAGCATGCTTCACTCCAATCTGAGTCTACCCAGAGTCAGCCTAGACCCTCTGGTTCCTCCCAACAGGAACCAGTTGTACAAACGGAGATAGCCACATCAACTATCCCAGCCTCCCAACAGGCTGAGGATATTGAAAGACAGGAGTCCTCTCCACTCCATACTGAGTCCACACTGTCCCCCACTCAAATCTCCTCACACCCTGAGTCTGCACGAGGTGCCCACGCTGCTGGTATAGACCAATCAGCAGCTCAGCCTCAACCTTCTGCTCCCCATGATACAGCTGTTCTACACCAAACAGCTGCTGAGGGACCAACAACCCAAGCTGATGAATCTCAGGGATCATACCATCCCTCTGGTGAGGCTGTTCCCTCCATGTAAACTCCATCAGCAGGTTTCACCACTGCTGATGTTGAAATGCATATCCCATCTCCCAATGATGAGGTGCTTTTACACCAAGGCACTGCAGAGGGAACCACCACTGGTCTTCATGAGGATGTTGCCGCACAAGCAGCATCTGAAAGGCCCCCAACATCAACCCCTTTTCCTGGTGATGCAGCTACAGCCGCTGCTGAAGGACCCTTTGACCCCTCCAAGCTGGGCCACATTACTTTTGCCCAGGCTATGGAGCTTCTTTCAACCGTTCCTCTTCCCTCTCCATCACATCCACATACACCAGCCTCCTCTTCATCTTCTCCATCTACCCATTCTAAACAGTCCACCCATACACCTCCATCTCCTAAAGACCTACCTTTGAAGGATCAGCTTTCTCTGCTGACCAACAAAGTTGGTTCTTTGGAAACTGCTATGACCTCTCTACCCTCCATTATTTCAGACTCTGTGTCTGAACAACTTAAGGGGTTCTTTGATTCGTTCAAAGAATCCTTCCCTGCCACTCCACAAACAGATAATTCTCAACAGCTGTTAGAACTCACTTGTGACACCCTTGCCACAACAACCACCATTAACAAGACACCCAGGATTAATCACCAATACATCAATTACATAATGATCTGATTACTTAATTAAAGTGCGGAAGCAATTAAAGTACAAAATAAAGTATTACAACAGTTTCAAATCACTCTACAGTGCTACAAAGGTTACATGTCTATATCTAAAGACTTCCATTACATTACATTGTCCCAAATTTATTACAACATTAATCTCAACAATAAGTTACCAAATAAGCAACTGAGTCTTCAATTCACTTCAAACAACAACCTAACTAGATGGTCCCGCAGCTGATTTTCCTTTTCCTGTAAAAATTTCAACAACTAAAACGTAAGCGAATGCTTAGTGAATACATAGATTGCGCATTTTATTAATTTTTATGAAGCCCAAGGATAACACAGATGACCAACATCGAATATCCTCTTCGTACACAAAGTACGGACCAGAGCCGCAGCCCCTTCGAGCCCACAGCTCGGCATTTAAACATACCATCTGAGACAAACGTACGATCGGGGATGACATACTGCCTACCGGGCCTAGGAGGGATCAGCTCCAGGTCATATAGCACAGTAACATCAGAGTAATCGATGCGACCCACCGGTCCATCACTAGATGCACAACAACCGAAAGGACATGCAACAAGTAAGAATGTGCATCCAAATCTACGCAAGTTAGTAGAATTCCAAACAAATAATTGAAGCAACAGGTCTCAGTAGGCAAAGCTTACATAAAACAAATATAAACATGCGAAATCTACTGTACTCACAGTGGGTGCGTTATTAATCTTTAATCAATTTTATTTCTCCTCGGGCTTTCAACCGGATCCACAAAGTACCCCACTGTGGGTTAAACAACACCACAAGGGACCTGTAAGTCAGTTGTACAACATATCGTGTCAATAACTGTTTAAATTCACAAAACTTAATTTTATATTTATTGCAAAGTTTGGTCCCCATTTCGGATCTATGTCCGAATTCGGACCCCACCCGAATTCGGACCCCAGTTCGGATCCCATTTAATTCTCAATTCGGTCCACACATATATATATAAGTCCAAATTCGGATCCTTTGTAAATTCGGACCATTTACCCATTTAGGACTAACACAGATTCGAAGCACACTAGATTCGAACCATATAATAAATTCGGACCATATTAGATTCGGACCATATCCGAATTCGTACCATACTTGTCCCAAATTCGGACCATAGCCAGTTCGGTCCCTCATCGAATTCGGACCACCATCCGAATTCGGTTTCCCCAACACTTAGAAATTATTTCTGTTTTTATAAATCAACACTTCGGACCATATCCGAATTCGGTCCCCAACCGAATTCGGACCCCATCCGAATTCATACACTTAGAATATTTTTGCCCCATTTTTGATTGTTCACATTTCGGATCATAAGCCATTTCGGATTATATGCTGGATTCGAATCTATCCTAGATTCGAATGGTGCCAGATTCGAAGACCTAACAGATTCGAAATCTAACAGATTCGAACATCCGAATTCGGATCATTCGAATCTGTTCTTGATTCGACCATTTTCCAGATTTAAATCTAAGTCATTTTCCGTGTTTATCCCATACATGCAATAACTTATACCCACTAAAATGCACCTATTTTCAAGCATTATAACACTATTAATAACATGTTTTTATACCAAATTACAACCCTTTTTAACCATTTTTCATCATTTTCGACCACACACACTAAAACACACACTACTTTCCAGAAATCATACTTATAGTGCGAATCAGAAGCTGAAATTTAATATATATCAACCTTAACACTCGAGTTTAATGATTCCATAACAATATCATACATGCATCAACATTTGCATCACCAAATCTAAATTTCGGTTCTTATAAAAACCGACCCAAAAACTCTTAAATTCGAAGAGTTCAAGAAATATTTACCTCAATTCGTCAATTGCAGATGTTTTAGTTCCTTGAATACAAGCTAAATCCAGATTTTCAGCTTCAAATATCAATTTTTGATAATCTTCAATATTTTAGAGAGAGAGAGAGCCGAGAGGGAGAGAGAGTTTTAGTGAGAGAGTGAGTTGATTCAAATGAAGTGAAATAATGATTTTTTTCCCCTTTTATTTCACACTTTCAACTTTTGGCACAATTCACCACTCGAACTAACCGGTTCCATAAAATACTGATTTAATCTTAGAATTATCATAAATAACTTTTTAATTCCTTAATATTCCATAACAATGATTCTGAGTTCAATTTTCTTAAAAGTAGCAACAAACTTGCTAAATATCCAAAATACATAATAATCGCCCAAATTCAACTTAAATATATATTTTCCACTTAATTAACCAAAATACATTAAAATAAATCCGAGGATGTTACAGCATGGACTCCACCACGCTCAACTTCGTCCTCGAAGTTACTCGGATTCAAACAGTTGTGAATATTTTCTTAACATTTCCGCATTTGTCTCCCACGTATGGTCTACTCCTTTGTGATGCTTCCAACGTATCAATACTATTTTAATCTCTTTGTTCCTTATTCTTCATTACCACAGTATTCATAATATATTCCGACTTTTCAACATATACTAACCCTTTATGATTTCTAATTCATTATAATCAGCCTAATCTTTATTACCAGTTGTGAAGATTTAATAAAGATTTCTTCATGAAATACCAAGTGATATTTCGACATTTCCTTAAATAATTCTAAATGAGATAACAGATTCCTAACTTTTCTGTTATTCTCAACGAACCAACTCACCTCAGTGCAAATTTTATCCCTTTTTCAAAACAAATAGTACACCTCATCGGTGATACTAACAAATATACTACATCGTTTCCCTCAAAACTGATTGGTTTAGGTGTCTCATCATATATTCCGATGTGGAAATAGTCCATTCATTCTGATCTTCTATCAGTTGTCAGTAAGCTGTACTCATAGCTATATGTGTGTTTAATCCCACAAACCAAGAGTTGAAAATGAAACAACTCTTCTATTCTGACATAATCGAGTCTAGAATACTAAAACAATATTAATAACCTTTCCCACGTACATCTGTGCAAAATCTTTCCAATAATAAACTTCTTGAGTCTGTATATAAAATATACTGAATAATCAAGTTGTCTACAATCTACCAATCGTAGAAAACTTCTTAAATCTGTAATTACTGCGAGACAGATTCCAAATTCTCAATCATTCCTCTTTTAACAGAATCCTCCGAGATCCAATTCCAGAAATCACATACCACAAATTATAATCTATTGTAATCAAAATTCACGTTTTGACATATTCAATTTAAAACTTATACCCGAATGTCATCGATAATTACAATTACCGATTCCCCCATCATTGATATACAAATCTCTATTCATGATGTCCATAAAACGGTTGGGGTGTTACTTAATCAAAATATCGTGACCAGAGACTCGTAGTGCTCATAAATATTCCTGAAAGCCAATTTCAGTACATTCCCTTTTCGGACCTCAACTAATCATATCCCATTCGTAGATTAATCTTAGAAAAATAATTAGCTCTCATGCAGCTAATTGAATAATCATCATTTCTCGGCAGCGGATATTTATTTATTATAGTCAATTTGTTCAAACCACTTTAATCTATGCACATTCAGTAGATACAAAACAGTACGAATAACAAACTTTTGGAGAAGCTCCAGGAATCAAGTCAATACCAACTTTTCACTTGTCTTTCAGGTGCCATACCAGACAAGTCTTCCATACACATTTATGGAAACATTTGGGACAACAGGCGCATCGGCCACAGTTCTCTCTTCAATCTTGGTATCAATAGCATATACCATACAAGACTCACGACCCTAAGCAATCAGCTTTCGGGACCTAACAATCATCATTAGACATTGATCCCCACTTCTCCAATACTCATATATACAATTTTTCTCGCCTCCTTTCGGCGAAGTTATCTTTATTATTCCTTCATTGCAAACTACATGCGTCTTGTCACATATATTTAATAAATTCTTTCTAATTATCGTATCAAGTCACCGATCTCTATTAAAATCAAGTCAGGATTGAGTACTACCTCCTCAATCACTAAAGTACAATCATGATACACATGATCTACGTTAACTAATGTGTTACTTAACAATTTCAACATCAATCACAACTATCAACTTAGTCCAAAAGACTAACATTGATTGCACAAATGCAGTAGTTACGATTTAATTAATTGGCACCAGAATTTAAACAAAACTCATGACCACCTCCGAATCTCTTTTAGATTCCGAATCGTAGTATTAGACCTTTCTTTACGGTATAAGCAAATTTCATTACTGTCCAAAGTCTCTTTAACTTTCTTATTGATCAATTATCATATCAATAAGTATACTATCCTCAAGTAGCATTATATTTTCTTTTTGACATTGTCATTCTTATTTATAACGTCGACATCTTCTATATTTATTACGTTACATTCACTAAATGATATCGGAGTAAGATCCAAATTTGAAGACTACATCTTTAATTTTCTAAGGTGCGACTATGATATAGGTATTCTAACTCGGCTAATGTGTTACTAGTAACTTCTATGTCAAATCTAGCCAGTAACTTAAACAGCGTCATGACTGGTCGTTTGTTCAAAACGGTAGACACAAAAGGCTTGTTGATATCAGAATTAAACATCATTATTGCAAGCATAAATTTAACTTATAAACGTACCCGCATCCACCTCCGGGTTTTCCCTAGCTTCCTCCACGGTAATCTGAAATGCACTAGTCTGTCCCCTTTTTGGCTGGTTCCGGCGGTTGACTGAACCACCACTTGATCCTCCAAATGATCGAGTCGACGATGGAGCAGCAGCAGCTGGATTGTTCCTTCTGCAATTCCTACTGTAGTGTCCCCATACACCACACTTATGGCAGGCATCCGATCTTCGTGGGCATTCACTTTGGTAGTGGCCCAATTCTCCACAGCAGAAACATGCACGAGCATGACCAGGAGAACTAGACTGCCGACGATAAGACTGTGGTGGCGAGTACTGTGATGATCGTGCAGAACCAGAGTAGCCTCCTTCACGTTGACGTTTCGGCGGTGAAGGTTGAGTTGGGTTAGTTGAAGCAGCATCAGCAGACCCCATCACATATCCTGACATAATCAGGACCTGTTCTACATTTCTGGCAGCTTCCAGCAGACTAGCAAACGTGGGGTAACGTACGTTGCCTCATCACCTTCGGATTTCCAAATCAAGGACCAACCCAAATCGAGTAACTTTTCTTTCTTTTGTATCAACCTGATGATGGCGCCAAAATAAACTTCGCCTTTTGTGAAACTCTACCAGCATCTTTTGGACACAGACTTAGTCCCCTGAATAGTGTCATGAACTAGCTTCTAGTCTCGCGTTCATCGGGCAGGGCAGTATGCCTGATGTAAAATTTCAGTAAACCAGCCCATTGTCATTCTAAAAAACTTCTCCATTGTAAGGCATCCCCATTGCAATTCACCAACATTCCTGCGTCCTTTGGTGAACATAGCAGTGCGAACGGACCATGTCCTTCTCAGCACATCACTGATTCGGAATGTCCGTTCTGTGGGTGTTATCCATTCCAGAGCAGCAACAGCATCACCGAGTCCATTAAACTCGACTGCTCCATTTCCTTTAAAATCCTTAAACCGACAGCCCCTGGGCTTATTAGATGACCCAGTATTGTCATCTTGTTCGTCATTGCTTTTCTCTCTTTCCTTATTCTTCCTCTTATCTTCTCTTCGTTTAGCTTCGGCCTCATCTCGAGCCCGAAACTGATCTTGAATCATTCGATTCTGCTCAGCCATCATAGCTAGCATCATCTCTCTGGCTTCTTCCGGTGTCATTCCTCCTCCAGACATGTTCTGTAATATAAACATATAATTTGTTTAGCAACATGTCATAAACTTAAAATACACCCATTCATTTGTCCCGTCTGATAGTCAATCTCTTATACAATACTAGATGTAACCTATCTTAGTTCAGATCATTAATTTTAAACCATACATATCATTACCTAATGTTGAGATCAGCTCCCGGACCTCTTGATATCTCAACAACTGCTCTGTTACCATCTCGTGTGACCCCCTGCCACAAACACCCACCCATTAACAAGACCCACCCAGGATTAATCACCAATACAATCAATTACATAATGATCTGATTACTAATTAAAGTGCGGCAAGCCATTAACGTAACAAAATAAAAGTATTAAAAAGTTTCAAATCACTCTACAATGCTACAAAGGTTACATGTCTATATCTAAAGACTTCCATTACGTTACATTTTCCCAAATTTATTACAACATTAATCTCAACAATAAGTTACCAAATAAGCAACTGAGTCTTCAACTCACTTCAAACAACAACCTAGCTAGATGGTCCCGCAGCTGATTTTCCTTTTCCTGTAAAAATTTCAACAACTAAAACGTAAGCGAATGCTTAGTGAATACATAGATTGCGCATTTTATAAATTTTTATGAAGCCCAAGGATAACACAGATGACCAACATCGGATATCCTCTTCGTACACAAAGTACGGACCAGAGCCGCAGCCCCTTCGAGCTCACAGCTCGGCATTTTAAACATACCATCTGAGACAAACGTACGATCGGGGATGACATACTGCCTACCGGGCCTAGGAGGGATCAGCTCTAGGTCATATAGCACAGTAACATCAGAGTAATCGATGCGACCCACCGGTCCATCACTAGATGCACGACAATCGAACGGACATGCAACAAGTAAGAATGTGCATCTAAATCTACGCAAGTTAGTAGAATTCCAACCAAACAAATGAAACAACACGTCTCAGCAGACAAAGCTAACATAAAACAGATATAACCATGCGAAATCTACTGTACTCACAGTGGGTGCGTAATTTAATCTTTAACGATATTATTTCTCCTCGGGCTTTCAACCGGATCCACCAAGTACCCCACTGTGGGTTAAACAACACCACAAGGGACCTGTAAGTCAGTTGTACAACATATCGTGTCAATAACTGTTTAAATTCACAAAACTTAATTTTATATTTATTGCAAAGTTTGGTCCCCATTTCGGATCTATGTCCGAATTCGGACCCCACCCGAATTCGGACCCCAGTTCGGATCCCATTTAATTCTCAATTCGGTCCACACATATATATATAAGTCCAAATTCGGATCCTTTGTAAATTCGGACCATTTACCCATTTAGGACTAACACAGATTCGAAGCACACTAGATTCGAACCATATAATAAATTCGGACCATATTAGATTCGGACCATATCCGAATTTGTACCATACTTGTCCCAAATTCGGACCATAGCCAGTTCGGTCCCTCATCGAATTCGGACCACCATCCGAATTCGTTTTCCCCAACACTTAGAAATTATTTCTGTTTTTATAAATCAACACTTCGGACCATATCCGAATTTGGTCCCCAACCGAATTCGGACCCCATCCGAATTCATACACTTAGAATATTTTTGCCCCATTTTTTATTGTTCACATTTCGGATCATAAGCCATTTCGGATTATATGCTGGATTCGAATCTATCCTAGATTCGAATGGTGCCAGATTCGAAGACCTAACAGATTCGAAATCTAACAGATTCGAACATCCGAATTCGGATCATTCGAATCTGTTCTTGATTCGACCATTTTCCAGATTTAAATCTAAGTCATTTTCCGTGTTTATCCCATACATGCAATAACTTATACCCACTAAAATGCACCTATTTTCAAGCATTATAACACTATTAATAACATGTTTTTATACCAAATTACAACCCTTTTTAACCATTTTTCATCATTTTCGACCACACACACTAAAACACACACTAATTTCCAGAAATCATACTTATAGTGCGAATCAGAAGCTGAAATTTAATATATATCAACCTTAACACTCGAGTTTAATGATTCCATAACAATATCATACATGCATCAACATTTGCATCACCAAACTAAGTTTCGGTTCTTATAAAAACCGACCCAAAAACTCTTAAATTCGAAGAGTTCAAGAAATATTTACCTCAATTCGTCAATTGCAGATGTTTTAGTTCCTTGAATACAAGCTAAATCCAGATTTTCAGCTTCAAATATCAATTTTTGATAATCTTCAATATTTTAGAGAGAGAGAGAGCCGAGAGGGAGAGAGAGTTTTAGTGAGAGAGTGAGTTGATTCAAATGAAGTGAAATAATGATTTTTTTCCCCTTTTATTTCACACTTTCAACTTTTGGCACATTTCACCACTCGAACTAACCGGTTCCATAAAATACTGATTTAATCTTAGAATTATCATAAATAACTTTTTAATTCCTTAATATTCCATAACAATGATTCTGAGTTCAATTTTCTTAAAAGTAGCAACAAACTTGCTAAATATCCAAAATACATAATAATCGCCCAAATTCAACTTAAATATATATTTTCCACTTAATTAACCAAAATACATTAAAATAAATCCGAGGATGTTACATCACTGCACAGCTGCAAAATGTGTCCTCCTCCCTCTCCTCCATTCTTTCACTGCAACAGGACTCTGTGTCCTCAATGACAGCTATTTCTCAACAGCTATCATCTCTCCTCACTTCTTGCAATTCTACTCTTCCTGCCACTCTGGCCAGCTTGACCACACTAATTGGCTCTCTATCTAATTCTATGTCATCAAACCTTGCTGATGTGCAAGATTCTCTTGAACTTCATCTTGCACAGCTTCAAAGTTTGCTGTTCATCGAGTCTGATAGGGAAAACATTGTTAAGCTGACCTCCCTTGCTGATACACAATCCTCTTCTCTTCAAACCTGTCTTCCCCAGCTTGCAGAGGTAAAGGACAGCTTGACTTTCTTAGTGAATAGCCTTGTTGGTCCCAGGCCTGCTGCCAAAACTGCTGGCAAGCCTGATGACTTTGTGTCTTCAGGCAGACCGGGTGTTGAAGGTGCTGGTCCATCTCCTTCAAAGGGGGAGAAGTCGTCTGCCTCTAAGACTAAGTCTAAGGGGGAGAAAACTTCTTCTCCTAAGGAAAAACCAGTACCTGCAGCACAAACTGGTCAACCAGCAGGAATCTCTGAAACAGGTACAGTAGAGGGTGCTTCTCATGCTGCTCAGCCTACTCAGGTTGAATCTCCAATCCCTGCTCAGTCTAAGGGGGAGGAATCTATTCCTGAGGGCAGGCCAAGTAGCAGAAGGAGGCATCTGATCTTAGAGGAAGAAGAAGAAGAGGAGGAAAGTCCTGAAGCTGCTACCACTACAACAGCTAAAGGAAAAGAAATAGCAGAAGATGATCTCATACAGCAGAAAGCAGCAGAAATCAAATTCCACAAAGCCAGGGCCAAAGAAATGGGTCTTCCTATGCACAAATATTTTGAGTTTAGAGAAGAACAGCTTCAAGCCCTGGAAGTTCTTAGAAAAGAAGAAGAATCTGCCAAAGCTGCCAAATCATTTGCACTTCAAGAAGCAAAGAAAGTTAAAATGTCTACTCTGGAAGTGCAAAAGAAAATATTGGAAGCTGCTAAGGGATCAGCAGGGGAGAAGGAAGCAGAAAAAGAAAAAGGTATTCTGGTCTCAGTGACCAAGCCTACAGTGCCTCATGCAAGAGCTCAGTACCATTTTGAAAACCTGGCAAAGAAAAAATTTCAAGATGTTGCTGAAAGAAGGCTTGCCAAGGAAGCAATTGTCAAAGCTGTCCCTATATCAAGAAAAGGCAGTCAGTGGAAGTTGAAAATAACAAGGATGGGTGCAACAGGCCCTGAATTGGAAACATATGACTACACTGACGTAGCACAGATGGGGTACAAAGAATGGATTGAGCTGGCAGTTGCTCTGAGTGAGTCAAAGTCAGAAACGGCTAAGACAATCAGGGCATATGTCAAGAAACTGATGGAGAGAGTAAAGAACCTTGGCCTGATCTCCAAAGAAGTAAGTGAAGGTGTCTTTGTGACACATCCAAAAATTAAGGCCAGGAGGACAAAAAAGGACACTGAGATGGAACAACTCCTCGCACTGATTGAACAAGGCGATTATGCCATTGAAATGAAGGGAGTTGATCACAGCCTGCCTAGTGGAATAGCGTTTGAAGATGGCAAGATCATTGAAGAGCCTGAGCTGGGGGCATTTTTTGTAGATCCCTTAACTCAGAAGAAATGCTTTCAAAGAGCTTCAGATCTATACAAAGTGGATCTGAGACAACTTGTGGCCTTCAGACTTGCATTTTCATTCAGGCAGTCTAGTAAGTGGAGATCAGCCGTCTGGGATCAGCTCAGAGGCTTCTTTGAAAGAGGTGAACTTGATGATCCCAAGTTCATGATAATAAGAAGTGAAGTTCAAGAACTTGAGGAAACAAGGGAAGAGCTGGAAAAGATGTTTCAGGTTCCCCCTCCAGTGTGATGAAGTCCATCTGCCATCTGGGCAGGTGAAGAATGGAAGCTGTCCATTAGTTGGACAGGCTTACCATTTACTGCTCCCAACAAAAACAGTCCAATATACATTAGTTGTACTTTACTTACATATGTTGTAATTTTCTTTTACATTAGTTGTAATATACATCAGTAAATTAGTTGTACTTTTGTAAGAACATGTGTTGTTCTAATATAATCAAAAATCAGTATATATATAAACTGATATTTTACTTTATGTTGATGTTGTAATTCTATTTCAACAAATGTACTGTAAAAATATATAGTGACTTTTGATAAGATCAGCTTAGACTGGTTATTGCAAATAGGGGGAGATTGTTAGGCACAAAAAGGCCTCAGTCAAACCTGCTCTGCATCTGAGGGGGAGATTATTAATCAAACCTATTAATGTTTTTGAAGGTTGAATTTAAGGCCTGTTATATGCCTTATTGAAACCTGAAAAAGATTTATAATATCAGCCTAAAGCTGTTCTATGTGTTGCATGTGTTGCAACAAAAACAGTTTTGCTCAAGCTGTTCAGTCTGCTGAACAGGCTGGACATAAACTGTCTACGCTGCTCTACACTGATGAGCAGTTTGGGCAGTTTACAAGTGTTCTGTTCTTTGTGAACAGAACCTGTTCTTTGTGAACAGGCTAAACACTTTATGGAATATGTTTCCAAGTCCTCATGTATTGTTTTTTGCTACAAGATCAGTTTACAAAGTCGAAGACAAAGTGGAAATCAGAACTGCTCAGCCTGCCCAAGCTGTTCTGTTACATGAAGACAAAAGGTTATTTGAAAAAGGGTGACAGACCTTTTTCTTATATCAAAATATGCCTTTACAAGGAAGAAAGACGCAAAGTTGACATTCCTTATTTAGTTAAAGGCAATGCAACAGTAGACAAAGTGAAAAGACAAAAGTTCTGCACACAAGAAGACAAGTCTGCTTTTCAGAAAGTGCAGAAAAGATTATGTTGTCTTTTCAACAAGACTTCTCCTTTTTCATTCCGTCCAATGAAGAAGTTTCTCTTAGATCCTCTGAGTGAGTATAAAAGGAAACTTCTAAGGTCAGAAAACAAAAGCCAAGATAAGCTAAGTGCTGAAACCAAGAGTGAACGTGCAAGTGTGTTTTTCATGCATGCAAGCCTGCTTGTGTAATACAGTTTCTCTGTGTCTAAGCTGTTCTACATAAGCTCCCTCTGAGTCTTGTAACACAGTGAGTGCTTCTTAGTGAGTGTATTCATTGTAAACTAGTTTGAGTCTGTCTTAGACTAGTAAACATACTGTTGTATCTGTCATCTCAGCTTGAACCTTTCCGCATTCAAGCTCGTTTGTAATTAACAACTTGTTGATAATACATACAAACATTAAGAAAATAGTGTGTAGTTTTTAAATAGCTGTATTCACCCCCCCCCCCCTCTACAGCTTAAAGCTATATACTTTGGGAACCTCTCGGGACCTACAGGTGATATAAAAGCTAATAATAATATCAGAACTGATATTATTAACAGATTGAGCAACAAGATGGCGAGCATCTGAAAGTCTGACATAAGTCAGATTGTGGTTCTAATCCACTACAGATTGTGAGCAACAGAGCCAGAGCCAGAAAGTAAAAGAGCACAAATAACCAGTAACTGTGAGTTGTAGATTTCACTTTAACTGCATATTATGTGAATTGAGACTTTTGTTGCATGATTCTGATTTATTTGGCATTCTGATCTTGAGCTTATTGATATATCGTCATAGTTTATTTACTATGAATTGTTGAGCTGAGTACTTCTTCTTCTAGATTCGATTCTTTGACGAGTCATTTGATTGTTAAGCTTAACACCATCACTATTGCTCAGTGTTGGGTTAATGTTAGGCTTATGATGTGCTGATTTACGTGATGAAAGCACAGAGGGTAGCTAGAGCTGAGCATTCCGATGATATCCATATAGAGCTTTTACTGGTAGCTAGCCCAGTACGTGGCTGATCCCCACTAATGATGCATGTGTATGGATTTATCATCATTCGAGCATTCCTTATGAATTTGTCTAAAAGTCTCAAGAGCAACAACAGTTTTATAACTGGGAGCTGAGCAAAGTCGCGCATCAAAAGAGCATTAATTGGCCAATGTCCCTTCGAGATTGAGTTGTGCATGAGCCTAGTGCAGTGCATAAGCAATAGAGCTGAGCCGTGCATGAGCCAAGTGCAGTGCATGTGCTTCTGCGTTCATAATTGCATGTTAAATGTGAAATTCTACATTCTCACTAAGCAAATAAGCTTACCCTGTTGTTGCATTATTTTTCAGGTAAAGGCAAAGAATTAGCTGGACCTAGTTCATAGGTCAGGACTTTGAAAGAGCTTGAAGTGCATTAGAACCTGTTCCAATACCTTGGTACTTGATTGAAGATTGAGCTTTGGGGTTTGGGCTAGTTTATATTATGATGATTTGATGTTTTAGTCTAGAAGTTTGTGCCTTATAATTAAAATTTGTCTCTGATTGTAATTAACTTTTATTCCGCAACTGTTAATTTTATCTTAGTTTCATGATTGATAATGCGTTGCTACTGGGCCTTGACTTGAGACCTTTGAGAAATCTTGGGTCTCACAAAACATGGTTATGAGAAAAAAAATTTAAAAAAAGTTTTTTAAGGTTGGTACCTTCGGGTGCACTTGATTTCGAGAGGTACTTTTTTGAACATGACTCTCTCTTTATCTCTCTCTCTCTCTCTCTCTCTCTCTCTCTATATATATATATATATATATATATATATATATATATATATATATATATATATATATATATATATATATATATATATATATATATATATAAAAGGGATAATTTGGCAAAAAACTCTCAACATATCAGTTTTTTATTATTAAAATCCCAAACCATTTTTCATTTCAGAGAAAACCCGGAACTAACTAAAAATCAGTAAATCAAGATATTATCAATGGATAACCGGCTAAAATCGATTATTAATCTTACGTGGACCGGTAAATAACCTACGTGAAATAAATTTTAATTGTTGAAACCGGTTGTCAAGTATTACACGTTATTTAAACCCCGTTGACAATTTTTAATTGTAATTTTTAAACGAGATTACATCATTAACGGGAGTTTAAATGATGTGTAATACTTGGAAACCAGTTTCAACAATTGAAATTTATTCCACGTAGGTTATTCACGGGTCCACGTAGGATTAATAACTGGTTTCAACCGGTTACCCATTTGATAAATCCTTGCTTTACTAATTTTTAGTTAGTTCGTGGTTTTCTATGCAACGAAAAATGGTTTAGGGTTTTAATCACAAAAAACTGATAAGTTGGAGGTTTTTTTGTGCAACTATCCCTATATATAAATACCTAATTTGTGTATCTGCTCACATTTTATCATTTTCAAAGATAAGAAATTCTCTCAACTCCCTCAAAAGAAAGGCACGATTCATCATCATCATCTTCTTCAATTCATCAATTGTGCAACAAAGTTTCGAGGATTTAAAGCAAGGAATTAACAAACAAGTTTCAAGAAACAATAATCCATCAACATTCAAGGTAATCTCAACACTTAAAATGCATTTCTTTTGTTTGAAAAAGGAACTTACGATTCCTTATTGTAAGTGTCTTTAAATCACGAAATTGAATCTCAAATAGTGTATAATATTATGCTTGAAAGTAACTTTCACAAACTTAAATAACGTTCTGTTCTTGTTGTCCCTCGTTTCTTGTTAATCAAAAGAAAGAACAGGCCAAGAATGGCCATATGGCCTTCGGTCAGATTCAATATACAAGTGTGAGTGTTAGTTCATCATTTAGAACGTCCAACAACATTTAAAGTCATGATTTTGCTGCTGAAACGAAGTGAAAACGGAAAGAAAATGTGCAGGTTGTGTGTGTGTATGTGTGTTGCATGTGTACCAAGAAGTAGTGAGACGTACCGAAACCATTAGAGAACAACAGCCCTTTACATAATACCTAGAACTACCAAGAACCACTACCGAAATCTCCTTAAACCTCCCTGAAATCGTTGTTGTATTTGAAAGAAAAGAACTGAGGTTCACATTGTAATCTCGGTGAATCTCGGATATGGACTGTAATCTCGGTGAATCTCGGATGTGTGTAATATCGAATGTGTGTGTTCAATCCAGCAACCCTTAATCTTTTCCTTACATGAAGTGAGTATGTGTGTGCTGTGAATTTAAAACAGAAAACAACAAGCAACATCTTATTTCCTTAAAAGCATAAAAGTTAAAGGTGTGTGTCGATGTATAAACAGAAACATCATTCCAACATTTCTTTTTATTTCATAAAAAGAGTATGTGTGTGTAGTGTGTGCAGCAACAATTCACATAGTTATACATAAATATGTATATATCTCGGTTATGTGTGTGAACCCAAAACAGCAGTCAACTCCATTTCCTTTTAAACATATAAATTAGGTGTGTGTGTGTGTGTGTGTGTGTGCAAGGTAGACGAAAGAAATAGAACTAGCAGCCCCCCTTTCATTTCTTGTCGTTTGCTTCTCGGATGTGGTGTGTGCAAACAGAAACAGCAGCATTTGTATATACACACACACACACACACACACACACACACACACACAAATCTTGAATGTGTATGTGTATTGTGTATGTGACTGAAATAACAACAACAATAGCCTTTCCTTTTATGTATAAGTTACCTAAGTGTGCAGCCTTATTATACTTCCATTCATACATATACATACATAAATGCACAAAATGGCATCAAGTACATGTATGTGTGTATCCTGTAACCAACAATCTTTTTCCTTTTTGTGTGAGTGTCGTGGGCTGTGAAAACAAAAACATATCAATAGCCTTAATTATTGAAATGTGAATCGAGTTTTTGATGTGTGATCTAGATTAAAGCAAACAACATCATGATATATGTGCATATATATAGTGCAGCAACAGTGCGTGTGTGTGAGTTATGTTCAATACATAGCAGCCTTATTCACAAACATAAAGCAACAAAGTTGCATCAAATTAAAGAATGTAAGCATGTGTGTGTGATCATCTAATAGAACGTCAAAGCATAGACATGTAAGTGATGAATATAAGTGTTTTAAGTTGATTAAATCGCTTAAAGTTCATTAACACTTAACTTATATTTTGAATAAAGTCATCATAATATGAAGACATAACTAAGCATATGTATATATGAAGTAAGTTATATAATTCTTATGAAAGTATATTGATGTCCATATTTTATAATGCATTAAAGTACCGTGGTCATGTATACATTCAATTATATGAATATATAAACATCAATTAAGCTCATGATATGTCCTTACATATGTTCATTCAAGTTTTCAAGTGCAAGTAAATCTAAAATGACTTAGTAGGTCACACATGTCCATGAAATGCATATAAAATCATAAAGTCATTAAAATCATGTCAAGATAAGCCATAAGCCTAATAATGATTCAACAAAGTCTGAGATGACATGATAAGTCAATAAACGAATAAGTCTATACATAAGCTTCATAAAGTCTAAGAATGCAACATAAATACACAATTGTGTTGTAAAAGGTCAATAAGCTTATGTAAATTGATTGCCAACAGGTTCAGCTAAATCTGAACTATGTTATAAAGACAAGCCAGAAAAGTCAACCCAAAGTCTGTAAAGTCAAGCAATGTCAATAAAACCAAGCCAAAGTCAAAGAAGCAAGTCAAAGTCTATAAAATCACGTCAAGGCCGGTAAAACCGAGCTAAAGTCTGTAAAGAAAAGTTAAACCCTGAGATAACTCAGGTGGTGGATTTAATCCGCTTGCAAAAGTCAAAGTCAAAAGTCATGCCTTAAAACTAGTAACTGTGAGTTATAGATATAATTGTATACATGTTTGTCTTCCTGTGAGACATATTGTTATTCTAGCTTTATTTGGAAGTCTATATGCTCAGCTAGATTGTGATTGTGCACACCTTGGTACGGTGATGCCCTGTGGATCATGATAACTTTTAATATATCATCCTGCACACATGTCCTTACAGTCTGAATTAGTCTTGGATATATATTGTTGTTGCTATCTTGATTCCTTATTTGAATGCTTTGAGTCATTTGCCATGTTCTCAATGCTTTTCATATGCTTCCGCACAATTCAAGTCTGAGTAAGTCTATGATTAAATCTACTCTGATGTCCGCCCATGTTGACTTACTGATAGCTAGCCCAGTATGTGGCTGATCCCAACAATTAAAAGCGTGTGCGTGGGAATAGACATCATCCGATCTTAAGTCCTATGTCTCACAATGTCCGGCTGATAGCGGCAGCCTTGCTAAAATCGCGCTCAAAGTCAAAGTCAGAGCTTAAAGTCAAAAGTCAAATGTCAAGTCTCCGCTTAAATTGTCGTTGCATGTTAACTGTTAATTCTAAATCTCACTAAGACCAACGCTTACAATTGTTGTTGAATCTTTTTACAGGTTTAATCAAAGGAAAAGGTCCAGCTGAGCCAAGTCCTTAGGATCTGCAAGCCCGTATTGGAAGTAATTAGACCACTACTATATCTGCATTTGGTATCGAATAAATATGATTATGGTGGTGGTTTGGGTAGAAGCAGTGACATGTACTGTGGTTATGTACTAGATTAGTGTCCTTGTGCCCTTTTGTAGTTTCGTTTTAAACTTATTGTAAGATAATACTAATTTATGTAATGATTTAATTCGGCACTTTATTAATTCTATCTTAGTTGTGATTGATGTTGTGTTTCTCCTTGGGACCTAGTCGTTAAGGCTGCCCCGTAAGGGGTGGTCTTGATAGGATGGTATCAGAGCAAATAGTTTGAGTGAATCAAGTATTACGTAAGTAATACTTGGTCTCAAACTTAAGCAATACATAAAGTGTCAATCATGCTAGGTGGTTCGAACTGAGATAGAACGTACAGACTATTAGGATGGGAAAAAGGGTACATAGTCACTAACTCTATTAAACTGAAAGTCACTTGAATTTTTTTTTTCTGCAAGGATATCTGGATAAGGAGGAATTCCTGATAATGTCACCCCTCAGCAACTGTTTGAGATGATACAACAACTGTTGGCACAACAAAATGAACAACAAGTCAAACTAATCCAAGAACAGTTTCAGGCTCGTGATGAGGCTGAAGCAAAACGTAAGGCTGATAAAAAGAACAAAAGAAAGGATAAGCAAACCTATAATGATAAGTCTGATTTTGATAACTCCAATTAAAATGTCCAAACTAAACAACCAAAAGGTTGCCGATTTAAATACTTTAAGTCTAGCGGCGCATTAACGTTTGACGGTACTGTAGACCCTATCCAGGCATTGGACTGGATTTGTCACACGGAAGAGATTTTCAGTATCTCTGAGTGTTTAGATTCGAAGAGAGTCAAGTACACTACTGCCTTATTTGTCGGAGCTGCCCGCGCATGGTGCAAGACACAATAGAGTATCTACGGAAAGGACGTCATCAAAACACTTGAATGGGAGCAATTCCTCGACATGTTCAACGCTAAGTACTGTCCCGCGGATCAGCAAGATAGAATGGAAGTTCAATTGATGCAACTGACTCAAGGTGATAAGACGGTTGATGAATATGAACATGAGTTCTCATGATTGTGTGGCTATTCATCTTACCAAGTAGCCACAGAAGAAAGAGAAATGAATCATTTTCGTAGAGGATTGAACCCAAAGTATCGTCAGCTGATGAGTAGTAACAAATACAAGACGTACTTAGTGATGGTGGAAGCAGCCAGACAAGTTGAAAGTGAATACCTGGAGTACGATGAACAACTAAGCGCAACTCAGATCAATCCTACGTGTCCTTCTCCACCCAAGAAGCAACGATTTAACAGATTCTTCAAGACAGGAAAGACCCAGGCTTAACAGACTGATCAGTATAGCTTTCCTCAGAAGGCCAAGTCTTATTCGATTTAATCAGAACAACGAGTGTGCAAAAGGTGTAGAAAGTCACATATTGGACAAAGTAATCCAATTGGTGTGATATGTTATGTCTGCAGCAAAATCGGTCATAGTAGCGAGGAATGCCCAGCGAAGGGTCTTGGTTGTTCCACGTGTGGTAAACCTGGACACCTTAATCATCAATGTCCCATGAGAAGCAACAGTCAATCACAGTCATATGTCGGAGGTTCAACAATGAAGAGCACTGCTGCAACTCCGTCAGCTAGAACCCGTGCTTATCATATCACAGCCGAGGAAACAGAGGAAATGTCAGATGCGGTCATGAGTACATTTGCTAAATTAAAAACCTGTCGTGTATCATTTGATCCTACTATAAACTGTTCATTCTTCTCTACAGCACTTTCATGTCAATCAACCAAGTCACTTGCCCAGCTTTCTGCTATCTTTGATAATTAAAACAGCCACTAATAACCATGTTTCACTCGTTAATAACATTGTCTTCAATTTAAACCTCATTCTGATTCCATGGAAACAATTTTAAATTGGGATTGCTAAGGAGATCGGGAGAAAGATTTTCTATTCTTGATTTAAATCGACTTGTGATTTCAAAACAAGTCTTGAGTTTGACAGTACAGCTCTGTCATCGATAGTGAATAATGCGGATGACATATAGGTTGTATCAGTTGAAGTTATTACTTAAATGTCTCTTTCAAATCAAAAATTTTACCTATAAGCAATATAGGTATAAGTGTTTAAATCATGTATGGTTCAAAAGCTTTAAGGAAACCCAAAACTGAATTTTAAACACAAGCTTCTTCGTAAAGCCTAGTAATCTCAAAGATTGCAGCGTGTCTCTTAACGAGGCAGAGGTAGAAGATGCTAAATCCAATGAATTCAAATGAGAAGATGGTCTTTGTACCGGATTGTCAAGCACCCAATGTCAAATTCGATTGAAATCAAAGAAGACAGAGGCACAAAGCTAAAGTCAAACAAGGAATAAAGAGAGATTCTTATAAAGAATTAAGTGATTGGTCTTGAATGATCAATGAAACTCCATAAATTCTATACGCATGTATATATGGAATTCATATTTCATTGTCTTGTCAATAAAAGTCTTGACTGAAGAAAATTAATAAAATAACCCTGGACTCAGGGATTACAAATGAAAAGTCATCTCAAGTCTCGATAATAGTCAGCGCAATCCAAAAGTCTGTTAAGTGATTGATGATAATAACATCATCAATGAATGAAATTGTTCAATAATACATATGTGAGATTCAAAAAGCCACAACTGGCTCAAGATAATAAAAAAAAAAAAAGAGATATAACCTGTCTTGATATGTTGATATCCAAGTTAATTGAAAGTCATACTGAATCTCAAAGCGTAAGTCAACACTAGTAAAGATATATATGATAAGCAGAAATTCAAAAATTTCCTTATGTCATTACATATGTCAGCTAATAAGCTGTGTGATATTGAAAGATCAGTAAATTTACTAATTATAAAAGCCAAAGAATCATAAATCATGAAATACTGATGGTGCTCATTCAATAAACACCAGAAAATTTATGTCAGATTATGGGAATTCATAGCTACTTTATAATGCCTAAGTTGTGTCTATCTGAACATAGACAACTTCGAGGACGAAGTTTTGTGTGGTGGAGCCCATACTGTAACAACCTGAACTTTAATCAACGACAATTAGCTCGTTTAACGTTATTTAGTACATTAAATGAAATTTGTACAAAGTAATTAAAGATAAATTAATAAAAATTGTATTAAGTTAATAAAAGTCATAATTAAATCAAATATGTTATATTATAAGTTTGTCTTATTGATTTAAAAGAAATGAAAGAAAATACAACTTTTGTGGTCAAATTGTGAAATTTAAAAACTTGATATATATATATATATATATATATATATATATATATATATATATATATATATATATATATATATATATATATATATATATATAATTACCTAATGTGTGTATCTGCTCACATTTTATCATTTTCAAAGAGAAGAAATTCTCTCAACTCCCTCAAAAGAAAGGCACGGTTCATCATCATCATCTTCTTCTTCTTCAATTCATCAATTGTGCAACAAAGATTCAAGGATTTAAAGCAAGGAATTAACACAGAAGTTTCAAGAAACAATAATCCATCAACATTCAAGGTAATCTCAACACTTAAAATGCATTTCTTTTGTTTGAAAACAGAACTTACGGTTCCTGAATGTAAGTGTCTTCAAATCACGAAATTGAATCTCAAATAGTGTATAATATTATGCTTGAAAGTAACTTTCAGAAACTTAAATAACGTTCTGTTCTTGTTGTCCCTCTTATCCTGTTAATCGAAAGAAAGAACAGGCCAAGAAATGGCCATATGGCCTTCGGCCAGATTAAATATACAAGTGTGAGTGTTAGTTCATCATTTAGAACATCCAACAACATTTAAAGTCAAGATTTTGCTGCTGAAAGGAAGTGAAAACATAAAGAAAATGTGCAGGTTGTGTGCGCGTGTATGTGTGTTGCATGTGTACCGATAAGTAGTGAGATGTATCGAAACCATTAGAGAACAACATCCCTTTACATAATACATAGAACTACCGAGAACCACTACCGAAATCTCCTTAAACCTCCCTGAAATTGCTGCTGTATTTGAAAGAAAAGAACCAAGATTCACATTGTAATCTCGGTGAATCTCGGATATGGATTGTTGTAGGTCCCAAAAGGTTCCCCTTAGTGTATTGCTCTAAGCTGTAGAGGGGTGGGGGTGAATACAGCAAATTAAAATTCAATACTCTTTTCTCAATGTTTTTGTATATTATTAACAAGTGTTAATTACAAACAAGCTTGACTGCAGAAAGGTTCAAGCTGAGATGACATATACAACAAATGTTTAACTAATCTAAGACACACTCAGACTAGGTACAATGAATACACTCACTAAGATGAACTCACTCTTTTACAAGACACAAATGGACAGCTTGAATAAGAACAACTTGGACACACGATACTGTTTTATTCAAGCAGACTTGCATGCATGAAAAACACACTTTAATGCACGATCTAAATTCCTCACTCTTGGTTATCTCATAATCCTTAGAAGCTTCCTTTTATAATCTCACTGAGAATATTAGTGAAGCTTCATCATTGGACAGGGAGATAGTGGGATGTCTTTCAAAAAAGACAAAACAACTTTTCTACACATTCTAATAAAGCAGACTTATCTTCATGTGGCAGAATCTTTGTCTTTTTCTTTTTGTCTCTGTTGCAGAAGCCTTTAACTAAAAGAAGAATGTCAACTTTGCAACTTTCATCTTCTATTAAGGCCATTTTGATATAAGAAATGGTCTGTCACCCATTTCAGATATCCCTTTGTCTTCATGTAACAAAGCAGCCAGCATAGGCAGCTTTTGCAGCTTCTGTTTTTTCACTTTGTCTTTGTCACACCCCGTTACCCCGGTTGGCAACGAAGCGCGACGTCACGGAAGCATAACCATAATCATAACGAACGATCACTATATGGACGTTTTCAAAGTACATCGATAAAACTTTAAAATATAGCAATGTTATACATAGACTGATATGAAGAAAAGAAGTTCTCACAATACAGAGATTTAAGTACATAATTAAAATATTCAAAATAATGCAGCTAAATCACTGGTAGTTTTTGAAAATGCATGCGACTCCTTAGGTGCGGAAGCTTGAAAAATACGTCTGATGTGGCATACTTGCCATAATTTCCTGAAAATACACGCTAAAATATGTCAACAAAATTGTTGGTGAGCTCATAGGTTTACACGTAAATCTGACTCGTATGGACAACAACAGTTAAGTTTGAATTTATAAAATCATAAATTCCATGTTATGTATTACATATAAACCATCATGCAACCGAAGCTTAATTAAAATGAGTTTGCCCTGTGCAGTATTTCCATAGGTAATACCGTGTGTTAAATATATATGCACTCGCTGTTAGCCGAGCCAAACTAACCCGAATGGGGGACATAACTCCAAATAGATATATCCACAATATATTCGTGCTTACAAATAAGTGCAATTAACGGTTCATGATATAAGGGCTGATGGAACCACATGTGTAATACATAATAGAAATGAAGTTGTTTTCGTGTCCATATAAAAACGATGCATGTATTTCAACCCCAAAACATAACATTGTGAAAATAGGGGCTATGAGGACTCACCGAGCTTGTAATGGCAAAAACGAGCGAAAAGTGCAAATTAGCGTAAGTTGATAGGTGATGAACCGGGTGAGTTTAATCAAGCCCTAAATGATAATAGGGACTTAATAACCCTAATATATGATAATATATATTTATAGATTTTTATGTCTTAAATCACCCAACATTACAAGTTTATAAATAAAACCCGCTTAAAATGTTAAGTTTATATATATATATATATATATATATATATATATATATATATATATATATATATATATATATATATATATATATATATATATATATATTTTCCAGGTTTTTCGAAGGTTTTTCGGCCTACTTTGAGGCTGTTTTTGACCAAGCTCCAAAACGTTCTAGGCTTTGGTTTTCTTGGACATTAAACTACTATATACAAAGAATTTTTAAAGTCAAGAACGGCCATTTTTCGGGATGTTTAGGTTGGGGAAAAAGCTTGTTGAAAACCCTACGTTGGCCATTTTTGAGCTGTCAAACTTTCGGTTTCCCAAATAATTTCTGGAGGTCTTAAACTCTAAAATAAATTATGAAAACTTCCAGATCTATAGTTAAGACATAGATCTAACTTTTGAGAAAAGAATCAACTCATTTCATAAAGTTATGAATTAGTTATGATTTTTCAAAGTCGATATAACTTTCTGCCGAAAATCCGTAGTTTATAAACTTGAAATAACTAGTGATTCTTGTTGTTTATTCAAAGACTACTTGTATAAAAGTTATAAAACACATATATCACTTGTTTTCATAATATTTACACTTATATGATCTGTTTATATATTTATAAACACATTTGAAGAAAACAACTTAAAAACAAAACTAGAAATTTATAAACTTGAGTTTTTATGAAACTTGTTGTTGTTGGTGATTATATATATTATGCAAGACTTATATAAACATAAATATAAGATGAAATAAGCTAGTATTTACTTACTTTGAAGTGTTAGAAAGATGCAAACTAGAAGAAGTTGGATCTTGAGTTGAAGCACCAAGAACACTTGAAGACTTGAAGAACACTTTGAAAGAAAAGATGTGTGCACTATGTGTGTGTGCGTGGCCGGACCATAGAGGAGAGAAAAGAGAATTGTGGTGTTATAAAAATGAAGATAAAACTCTCTATTTATAGAGAAAAGATGATCTTTCAAAGTGGAGGTGGAGTGTTCTAGCTAGTTTGAAATGAAAGGAGAATGGTGTTGAAGGATTTGATTTTTGAAAGGTTATGGAGGTTGTGTAAAAAAAATATTTTTCCATTGTCCTTGTGTCCTTCCTATTGGCCGGCCTATGGGGTTATTTTTGGTGTATTTTTTTTGTATAAATGTATTTAGAAATGTATTCTTGTATTTCCCTTTTCTTGTAAATTCATTAATACTTTTGGATGCATTGTTTTAATGAATTGTTTTAGTCTTGCATAATTAATGTTAAGTAATTGTATTAGTGTATGATTAGTGTCACTAATCATAATTTAATTATGTACTTAGTTGAATTAATCAATTATATCGTAAATCGATCGGAATAATTGATTTCTCGATTCATCGCACCGATAAATTTGATTCCAATTGAGTTGAATTTCCTAATGAACATTGTTAATCACTTTGATTAATTTCTAATGACCACTGATTATGTTATAATTGCCTATTAAATACAGATTAGGTAGTAGATGCTAACCTGGTTTAATGCTGGATGTTACAATCTCATCCTGTTAAAGGAATTTCGTCTCGAAATTAGCTCGTGTTCTCCACTGCTTCAGTATTTGAGAACATATGAGGGTATTTTTCCCGGAACTAATCTTCTCGTTCCCATGTAAACTCAGGACCTCGCTTAGAGTTCCATCTAACTTTTCTTATCGGGGTCCGACTGTGTTTTAGTTTCTTGGCTTCTCGGTCCATTATTTCTACAGGTTGTTCAATGAAGTTCAACTTATCATCTAGTTCCAGCTCGTCCATGGGTATAACGAGTGTTTCATTAGCCAGGCACTTCTTAAGATTGGATACGTGGAAGGTATTATGAACGTTACTAAGCTCTGGGGGCAGATCGAGTCGGTAAGCTACCGGACCAATTCTTTTGGTGATCTTGAATGGTCCAATATAACGAGGATTGAGTTTTCCTCATTTCCCAAAACGGATTACGCCTTTCCAAGGCGAGACTTTCAACATTACTTGATCTCCCTTTTGAAATTCCAAATCCTTCCGTCGAACATCTGCATAGCTTTTCTGTCGATCTCGCGCGATCTTTAATCGGTTCCGAATCTGGGCTATCTTTTCTGTAGTCTCCTGGATGATCTCGGGTCCAGTAATCTGGCTATCTCCTACCTCAGCCCAGCAAAGTGGTGATCGACACTTTCGCCCGTAGAGTGCCTCGAATGGAGCGGTCTTAATGCTCGAGTGATAGCTATTGTTAATGGAAAACTCGACTAATGGCAGGTGCCTGTCCCAACTTTTGCCAAAGTCGATAACACATGCCCTTAGCATATCTTCCAAAGTCTGAATCGTCCTTTCACTCTGACCATCCGTTTGTGGGTGATAGGTTGTGCTCATATCTAGGCGTGTACCCAACGCCTCTTGCAACGATTGCCAAAATCTTGATGTGAAACGGCTGTCCCTGTCTGATATAATTGATACTGGCACTCCATGCCTTGAGACGACTTCTTTAAGATAGATTCGTGTTAACGTATCCATCTTATCAATCTCCTTGATTGGCAAGAATTGTGCGTTCTTGGTAAGTCGATCCACAATCACCCAAATGGTGTCATAACCTCCAGAAGTCTTTGGCAACTTGGTGATGAAGTCCATGGTGATATTCTCCCACTTCCATTGGGGTATTTCCGGTTGAACTAACAATCCTGATGGTTTCTGGTGCTCAGCCTTAACTTTTAAACACGTTAAACACTTGCTGACATATGTAGCAATCTCAGCCTTCATGTTTGGCCACCAATACATTCCCTTCAAGTCGTGATACATCTTATCTGATCCTGGGTTAATGGCATATCTTGTTTTGTGCCCTTCATCCATGACCAGCTTTCTCAATCCTCTGAATTTTGGTAGCCAAATTCTGCCCATGAAGTACCGACATCCGTCTGACTTAATTTCAAATTGCTTATCCATTCCTCTCAAGGCTTCATCCAGTAGATTACCTTCCTTGACTGCTTCTTCTTGTGCCTCGCGGACTTGAGAGTTTAGGTTTGACTGTATAGTCATGACCAAGGCTCGGAATCTCAAAGGTTTAACCCGTTCCTTTCGGGTCAGCGCATCAGCTACAACATTCACCTTACCCGTATGATAACGAATCTCGCAGTCGTAATCGCTAAGCAGCTCCACCCAACGACGTTGCCTCATATTTAACTCTTTCTGATTCAGAATATGCTGAAGGCTTTTATCGTCTGTAAACACCGTGCACTTAGTTCCGTACAGGTAGTGCCTCCATATCTTGAGAGCAAACACCACTGCTCCGAGCTCCAAGTCATGAGTCGTATAGTTCACCTCGTGGATTTTGAGTTGCCGTGATGCGTAAGCGATGGCTTTATCCTTTTGCATGATCACACAACCTAATCCATTGTGTGAGGCATAACAGTAGACCACAAAATTTTATGTTCCTTCAAGTAAGGACAGAATTGGTGCACTACACAATCTTTGCTTTAACTATTGAAACGCCTTTTCCTGCTCTTCACCCCAGTTATACTTCACATCTTTCCGAGTCAGCTCCGTTAGGGAACTTGCTATCTTTGAAAAGTTTTTAATAAATCGCCTATAATAACCGGCAAGTCCTAGAAATTGGCGGATTTCCGTGGGAGTTCTAGGAGTTGCCCAGTTCTTTATGGCCTCGATTTTTGATGGGTCAACTTGAATTCCCTGGCTGTTGATCACATGCCCAAGGAATTTAACTTCTCGCAACCAAAATTCACACTTTGAAAATTTGGCGTATAACTGTTCCTTCTCCAACAACTCCAAGATCAGCTTGAGATGTTGTTCGTGCTCCTCCTTATTCCTGGAATAGATAAGGATATCGTCTATGAACACTATCACAAATTTGTCCAAGTACGGTTTACACACTCGATTCATGAGGTCCATGAATACAGCTGGTGCGTTGGTCAAACCGAATGGCATCACCTGAAACTCGTAATGTCCATAACGAGTTCTGAACGCTGTCTTGGGAATGTCTTCTTCCCGAACCTTTACTTGATGATAACCGGATCGCAGATCAATCTTAGAGTAGAAGCTAGATCCCTGTAGTTGGTCAAATAGGTCGTCAATTCTGGGAAGGGGGTAGCGGTTCTTTACCGTTAATTTATTCAGCTCTCGGTAGTCTATGCACATTCTGAAGGATCCGTCTTTCTTTTTCACAAATAAGACCGGAGCTCCCCAGGTGAGGAACTTGGTCGAATGAATCCCTTATCCATCAACTCTTGTAGTTGATTGAATAGCTCTTGCATTTCAGAAGGAGCGAGTTTGTATGGGGCTCTTGCGACCGGTGCAGCTCCGGGCACCAAATCGATTTGGAACTCCACTTGCCTAGCTGGCGGAAGCCCATGCAAATCTTCCGGGAAGACCTTTGGATAGTCACAAACCACTGGAATATCCTTGAGTTGTTTTTCCTTCGACTCTTTTTCTACAATCTGGACTAATACTGAATGGCAACCTTTTCTCAGACACTTTAATGTCCTTAGGCCGGATATGACATTCAGCTGACGGTTCTTTCTTTCCCCTTGAACTGTTAGGACTTTCTTCTTGTGGAGTGGTATCCGTACCACTTTCTTACCGCACAAAATCTCGGCATGATTGTGTGACAACCAATCCATACCAATTACCACATCAAAACTTCCGAGTTCTATAGGCATCAAGTCTATCTTAAAGCGATGATCTGCCAGCTTCAGTGTGCATTCCTTAATAATACTACTTGCCTTTATGATTTTGTCGCCAGCTAGCTCTATAGTATAAGAGTTGTCTAAGGGAAAAGGAGTGGCATTCAATTGCTTACTAAACTTATCAGATATAAAGCTCCTATCAGCCCCAGTATCAAAGAGTATGTAAGCGTAAATGTCTTTTAAAAGAAACGTACCTGATACCACATGGGGATCCTGACGAGCGTCACATGCTCCCAATACAAAAGCTCTCCCCTGAGCTCCTCCACCATTTTTCAACCTCGGGCACTCACTCCTGAAGTGCCTGGCAGCTCCACACTCATAGCAGCCCCTCTGATTTCCACCGTTGTTACCCGGGGTACCAAATTTACAGTCCTTGGTCAAATGACCAAGACGTTTGCACTTTCCACAAGGGGTTGGGCAAGGACCTTTGTTGTGATGATAAGTGAATTGGGTGCAGAAAGGCTTTGTACCTGTGTAGCCTTTCCTTGTCTCGACTCCCGCTACGTAAGCCTTGATGGTTTCGGGCTTCTTGGATTGTGAGCCCGTATGCTTCCCAGACTTGTCCTCCCATTTCCTCTTGTTTTCCCCGGCTTTGGCCTCGTTTCTCCAGGACACTTGATCCATAAGGTTGTTGGCCATTCTGATGGCGTCCTGAATGGTGGTTGGGTTGGAGGCAGTGACATTGCCTTGAATTTGAGGGGCGAGTCCCCAGATGTAACGCTCATTTTTCTTGTATTCAGGGGTCACCATCTGTGGGCACAGAACGCTTAGCTCGTGGAATCGGTTGGTGTACCCAGCTACATCCGTTCCTTTCATAGCCAGATTTGAAAACTCTAACTCCATCTTCTGTAGTTCACTTCTCGGGAAATACTCGTGGGTCATCATTTGCTTTAACTCGGCCCAGGCGAGTTGGTAAGCTGCATCAATCCCCACAGACTGGGCATACGAGTTCACCATGTCAAGGCGCTATCTTGCAGAGTGTGGGTGGCTAATTTCATTTTGTCTCCTTCAATACATCCGCTAACACGGAATACCGACTCCAGTTTCTCAAACCATCGTACCAATCCGACGGCTCCCTCAGTCCCGTTAAAGTATCGGGGCTTGCAACTTAAGAACCCCTTAATCCCGCAACCTTTTGGGTTGGTTTCAGTACCTCCCGTGGTGCGGCTAGCACCACCATCTCCGTTGGCAGAACTATTTCGGTTGGTCTCATAAGTGGCTATAGCGGCGGCCACTCTTTGTGCGACTAATTGCTCGATTTCTGCTGCGTTCATGGCTTTTTTTGGCGGCATTATCTTAGAGTTTAAAGAAAAGAGCATAATGTAAGAAGTTGAGTCTTAAAGATTTAAATTTTTCTTAAGGCACAACACTATAATCATCAAACACAAATTCATAAATAACTTGCAATATTCATTAATCATCCATAACTTTCTTACATTGGGGCGGGTTAGTACCCGAAAATTTTGTCCTACACTATTACATAGTAGTTTCCTTACATTACAAAGATATATAAATGGTACTAGGTGTGGGAGTGATCAGGGGTCTCTCCCTTCTCCAAAGCGTTGAGGCGCTGAGTCAGCTCCTCGTTACGAGCCTCGCTTTCGGCTAATCACTGCCAAAGCTCATCCAGGCCATCCTGCTGGATGGTGAGGGCATGCTGGTTAACCCAATACAAGTTGGAGTTTTGTAACTCCTCCCGCTCTAAACGGGCTGTCAATTCTCCAATGTCCTGGTTAAGTAACCGGATTTGGAGATCGTGTCGTGTAGACCTTGCTACTAAAAGGGGTACAGTCTGGTCGGCCGGCTCCTGAGTGAGCGGTGGGATCGGTGCGGAGGATGGTCCTCCGACATCAAACTGGGAAGGGATTCCTTCCTCTTGTCTCCACTCACGGAGAGTCTCGGGTATCCAGTTCCATCTACGGGCGTTTGCCCGTCGTTGCTGGGGTGGGGGACTTGGTTGAGGAGTCAGGATAGGAATAGACTCCTGCCTCGGTATGATCACCCTCTTTCGGGGTGTAAACATCATCTTCGGGCCGTTAGGGTAACGACGGTATGGCTTGAACGACGGAACCTCAGGATGGTATGGGGTGTAGGCGGGAATCACCGGGGGTGGTGGATCTACTCCGGCGTCGTCCTCTTCCATTGGTTCCTCCTCGTCTGACTCTTCCATGGGTTCCTCGTCTTCCGAGGGGTTTTCCTCCTCAGTTGGGTCTCCTCAGTAAACATCGATAAAACTTTAAAATATAGCAATGTTGTACATAGACTGATATGAAGAAAAGAAGTTCGCACAATACAGAGATTTAAGTACATAATTAAAATATTCAAAATAATGCAGCTAAATCTCCGGTAGTTTTTGAAGATGCATTCGACTCCTTAGGTGCGGAAGCTTGAAAAATACGTCTGATGTGGCATACTAGCCTTAATTTCCTGAAAATACACGCTAAAATACGTCAACAAAATTGTTGGTGAGCTCATAGGTTTACACATAAATCTGACTTGTATGGACAATAGTTAAGTTTGAATTTATAAAATCATAAATTCCATGTTATGTATTACATATAAACCATCATGCAACCGAAGCTTAATTAAAATGATTTTGTCCTGTGCAGTATACCGTGTGTTAAAAATATATGCACTCGCTGTTAGCCGAGCCGAACTAACCCGAATGGGGGATATGACTCCCAATAGATCTATCCACAATATATTCGCGCTTACAAATAAATGCAATTAACGGTTCATGATATAAGGGCTGATGGAACCACATGTTAATACATAATAGAAATGAAGTTGTTTTCATGTCCATATAAAAACGAAGCATGTATTTCAACCCCAAAACATAACATTGTGAAAATAGGGGCTACGACGACTCACCAAGCTTGTGATGGCAAAAACGAGCGAAAAGTGCAAATTAGCGTAAGTTGATGGATGATGCACCGAGTGAGTTTAATCGAGCCCTAAATGATAATAGGGACTTAATAACCCTAATATATGATAATATATATATTTATAGATTTTTATGTCTTAAATCAACCAACATTACAACTTTATAAATAAAATATGCTTAAAACGTCAAGTTTATATATATATATATATATATATATATATATATATATATATATATAATTTTCCAGCTTTTTTGAAGGTTTTTCGGTCTACTTTGAGGCTGTTTTTGACCAAGCTCCAAAACGTGTTAGGCTTTGGTTTTCTTGGACATTAAACTACTATATACAAATAATTTTTAAAGTCAAGAACGGCAATTTTTCGAGATGTTTAGGTTGGGGAAAAAGCTTGTTGAAAACCCTACGTTGGCCATTTTTGAGCTGTCAAACTTTCGGTTTCCCAAATAATTTCTGGAGGTCTTAAACTCCAATATAAATTATGAAAACTTCCAGATCTATAGTTAAGACATAGATCTAACTTTTGAGACAAGAATCAACTCATTTCGTTAAGTTATGAATTAGTTATGATTTTTCAAAGTCGATTTAACTTTCTGCCGAAAATCCGTAGTTTATAAACTTGAAATAACTAGTGATTCTTGTTGTTTATTCAAAGACTGCTTGTATAAAAGTTATAAAACACACACACACACACACACACACACACACACATATATATATATATATATATATATATATATATATATATATATATATATATATATATATATATATCACTTGTTTTCATAATATTTACACTTATATGATGTGTTTATATATTTATAAACACATTTGAAGAAAACAACTTAAAAACAAAACTAGAAATTTATAAACTTGAGTTTTTATGAAACTTGTTGTTGTTGGTGATTATATATGTTATGCAAGACTTATATAAACATAAATATAAGATGAAATAAGCTAGTATTTACTTACTTTGAAGTGTTAGAAAGATGCAAACTAGAAGAAGTTGGATCTTGAATTGAAGCACCAAGAACACTTGAAGACTTGAAGAACACTTTGAAAGAAAAGATGTGTGCACTATGTGTGTGTGTGTGGCCGGACCATAGAGGAGAGAAAAGAGAATTGTGGTGTGACAAAAATGAAGATAAAACTCTCTATTTATAGAGAAAAGATGATCTTTCAAAGTGAAGGTGGAGTGTAAGATCTAGTTTGAAATGAAAGGAGAATGGTGTTGAAGGATTTGATTTTTGAAAGGTTATGGAGGTTGTGTAAAAAAAATATGTTTCCATTGTCCTTGTGTCCTTCCTATTGGCCGGCCTATGGGGTTATTTTTGGTGTATTTTTTTTGTATAAATGTATTTAGAAATGTATTCTTGTATTTCCCTTTTCTTGTAAATTCATAAATACTTTTGGATGCATTGTTTTAATGAATTGTTTTAGTCTTGCATAATTAATGTTAAGTAATTGTATTAGTGTATGATTAGTGTCACTAATCATAATTTAATTATGTACTTAGTTGAATTAATCAATTATATCGTAAATCGATCGGAATAATTGATTTCTCGATTCATCGCACCGATGAATTTGATTCCAATTGAGTTGAATTTCCTAATGAACATTGTTAATCACTTTGATTAATTTCTAATGACCACTGATTATGTTATAATTGCCTATTAAATACAGATTAGGTAGTAGATGCTAACCTGGTTTAATGTCGGATGTTACAGTCATTGACTTTGTAACTTATCTTGTAGTCTAAAACAATACATGAGGACATGGAAACATATTACATAAAGTGTTTAGCCTGTTCACAAAGAACATGCTCTGTTCACAAAGAACAAAATACTTAGAATTTGTCCAAGCTACTCAGTAGAATAGAGCAGCGTAGACAGTTTATGTCCAGTCTGTTCAACAGAATGAACAGCTTGGGCAATCTGCCTTAGTTGCAACGAATGCAACAGGGTAAACAACTTTGACTTATATTGCAAATCACTTTTCAGGTTTCAATAAGGCAATAACA
>JAANYP010003657.1:192667-199532 GCA_020465985.1 Centrapalus pauciflorus | reverse complement strand
GATAAAACCTTAAAATATAGTAAAGTTATACATAGTCTGATATGAAGAAAAAGAAGTTCGCACAATACAGAGATTTAAGTACATTGTTAAAGTATTCAAAATAATGCACCTAAATCTCCGGTAGTTTCGAAAATGCATGCGACTCCTTAGATGCGGAAGCTTGAAAAAGATATCTCTGAAGGCACACTTGCCTTATTTTCCTGAAAATACACGCTAAAATACGTCAACAAAAATTATTGGTGAGCTCATAGATTTACACGTAAATCTGACTTCTATGCACAACAACAGTAGAGTTTGAATTTATAAAAACATAAATTCCATGTTATGTATTACATATAAACCATAATGCAACCGAAGCTTAATTAAATGAGTTTTTCCCTGTGCAGTATTCCCATACGTAATACCGTGTGTTAAATATATATGCACTCGCTGTTAGCCAAGCCGAACTAACCCGAATGGGGGACATGACTCCCGATAGATCTATCCACAATATATTCACGCTTACACATAAATGCAATTAACGGTTCATGATATAAGGGCTGATGTAAGCACATGTGTAATACATAATAGAAATGAAGTTGTTTTCCGGTCCATATAAGAACGAAGCATGTATTTCAACCCCAAAACATAACAGTGTGAAAATAAGGGCTATGAAGACTCACCGTGAGTGCGATGTCAAATATAAGCGTAAAATGCAAATTCGTGTGGATTGATGGGTGATGAAGCCAGATGTGCTTAATCGAGTCCAAAATGATAATAGGGACTTAATATCTCTACTATATGATAATATGTATATTTATAGATTTTTATGTCTTAAGTCACCCAATCATTACAAGTTTATAAATAAAACACACTTAAAACGTCAAGTTTATATATATAATTTTTCCAGCTTTTTCGAAGGTTTTTCGGCCTACTTTGAGGCTGTTTATGACCAAGCTCCAAAACGTTTTAGGCTTTGGTTTTTTTGCGCATTAAACTACTACATACAATGAATTTTTAAAGTCAAGAACAACAATTTTTTGAGATGTTTAGGTTGAGGAAAAAGCTTGTTGAAAACCCTACGTTGGCCATTTTTGAGCTTCCAAACTTTCGGTTTCCCAAATAATTTCTGGAGGTCTTAAACTCCAAAATAAATTATGAAAACTTTCAGATTAATATTTAAGACATAGATCTAACTTTTGAGACAAGAATCAACTCATTTTGTTAAGTTATGAATTAGTTATGATTTTTCAAAGTCGATGCAACTTTTCTGCCGAAATTCCGTAGTTCATAAACTTGAAATAACTAGTGATTCTTGTTGTTTATTCAAAGACTACTTGTATAAAAGTTATAAAACACATATATATCACTTGTTTTCATAATATTTACACTTATATGATGTGTTTATATATTTATAAACACATTTGAAGAAAACAACTTAAAAACAAAACTAGAAATTTATAAACTTGAGTTTTTATGAAACTTGTTGTTGTTGGTGATTATATATGTTATGCAAGACTTATATAAACATAAATATAAGATGAAATAAGCTAGTATTTACTTACTTTGAAGTGTTAGAAAGATGCAAACTAGAAGAAGTTGGATCTTGAATTGAAGCACCAAGAACACTTGAAGACTTGAAGAACACTTTGAAAGAAAAGATGTGTGCACTATGTGTGTGTGTGTGGCCGGACCATAGAGGAGAGAAAAGAGAATTGTGGTGTGACAAAAATGAAGATAAAACTCTCTATTTATAGAGAAAAGATGATCTTTCAAAGTGAAGGTGGAGTGTAAGATCTAGTTTGAAATGAAAGGAGAATGGTGTTGAAGGATTTGATTTTTGAAAGGTTATGGAGGTTGTGTAAAAAAAATATGTTTCCATTGTCCTTGTGTCCTTCCTATTGGCCGGCCTATGGGGTTATTTTTGGTGTATTTTTTTTGTATAAATGTATTTAGAAATGTATTCTTGTATTTCCCTTTTCTTGTAAATTCATAAATACTTTTGGATGCATTGTTTTAATGAATTGTTTTAGTCTTGCATAATTAATGTTAAGTAATTGTATTAGTGTATGATTAGTGTCACTAATCATAATTTAATTATGTACTTAGTTGAATTAATCAATTATATCGTAAATCGATCGGAATAATTGATTTCTCGATTCATCGCACCGATGAATTTGATTCCAATTGAGTTGAATTTCCTAATGAACATTGTTAATCACTTTGATTAATTTCTAATGACCACTGATTATGTTATAATTGCCTATTAAATACAGATTAGGTAGTAGATGCTAACCTGGTTTAATGTCGGATGTTACAGTCATTGACTTTGTAACTTATCTTGTAGTCTAAAACAATACATGAGGACATGGAAACATATTACATAAAGTGTTTAGCCTGTTCACAAAGAACATGCTCTGTTCACAAAGAACAAAATACTTAGAATTTGTCCAAGCTACTCAGTAGAATAGAGCAGCGTAGACAGTTTATGTCCAGTCTGTTCAACAGAATGAACAGCTTGGGCAATCTGCCTTAGTTGCAACGAATGCAACAGGGTAAACAACTTTGACTTATATTGCAAATCACTTTTCAGGTTTCAATAAGGCAATAACAAGCCTTAAATTATACCTTTAAGTGCATCGAACAAGTTTGATTAAAAATCTCCCCCTAAGATGTAGAGCAGGTTTGACTGTGGCTTTTTTGTGCCTAACAATCTCTCCCTATTTGCTATAATCAGTCTAAGTTGATTTTATCAATAATCACTATATATTTTTACAATACACTTTGCTGAAGTAAAATAAAAACATTTAAGTAAAGTAAAGGATCAGTTTATATTTACTGATTTTGATTACAAAACAACATATGTTATTACAAGAGTACAACTAATGTACTAATGTAGATTACAACTAATGTAAAGGAAAAGTTACAACTAATGTACAAAAAGAAGTTCAGCATGTTGGACTGTTGATGGTGGGAGCAAGTAATGGCAAGCTTGTCCAACTGATGGACAACTTCCATTCTTCATCTACTCAATAGCAGATGGACCTCCAAACTGTGGAGCTTCTCCTTCAAACATTTGATCGAGCTCCTCCCTTGTTTCTTCAATTTCCTCCATTTCAACCCTTAGGAATCTGAAGTTGGGATGTTGAAGCTCTCCTCTTTCATGGAACCCTTTGAGCTGTTCCCAGATAGTTGCTCTCCATTTTACAGATTTTCTAAAGGAGTTTGCAAGTCTAAAAGCAATAAGCTGCTCAAGACCAACCTTGTGTAAATCTGATGCTCTCTGGAAACACTTTTTCTTTGTAAGGGGATCTACAAAAAATACCCCCAGCTCAGGTTCTTTAATCAGCTTATCTTCCTCATGTTCCACTCCCTTGGGCAGGCTGTGATCTACACCTTTGATTTCCACAGCTACATCACCTTGATCAATCATTATCAGGATTTCTTCTAGCTCAGTATCCTTTCTTCTCCTCCTAGCCTTTATCTTTGGTTCAACCACTGAGGTACCCTTGATTTATTCTTCTGTGATCAGGCCAAGATTCTTCACTCTCTCCATTAAAGTTTTGACATATGTCCTGATAGTCTTAGCAGTTTCAGACTTAGACTGGCTCAGGGCAACTGCCAATTCTACCCATTCTCTGAATCCCATTTGTGCAACATCTGTGTGTACATATGCTTCCAGTTTTGGACCTTCAGCACCCATTCTGGTTATCTGTAATTTCCACTATTTTCCTTTTCTTGAAATGGGAACAGCTTTAACAATGTTCTCCTTAGCAAGTCTTCTGTTTGCAACATCAAAGAGCTTTTTCCTTGCCAGGTTGTCAAAGTGAATCTGGGCTCTTGTAGAGGAGGATGCTTGCTTAGGCTTGGTCACAGAGACCTGAGCACCCTGTTCCTTCTCTCTTTCCTTTTCAACCACTGACTCTTTAGCAGCCTCTAATAGTTTCCTTTAACATCCAATGAGGGCATTTTAATTTTTCTTGCCTCCTTGTATGTAAAGGCTTTTGCAGCTTTAGCAGAGGCCTCATCAGTCTTTAGCTTTTCAAAGGCTTTAAGATGTTCTTCTTTGAACTCACAATAGGTTTCCATAGAGACACCCATTTCTTTAGCTCTGGCCTTATCAAACTTCAGTTGAGCAGCTTTGAGGTAGTCAGGGCCTACTGAGGCTTTCTTCTTCCCTTTAGCTGTTGTTAATGGAACAGCTTCAGGTTCCTCTTCCTCTTCTTCTTCTTCTTGTTCCAGTATCAGATGTCTCCTTCTGCTCGACCTGTCCCCAGGAATGGATTCTCCCCCTTAGATGGTGTAGCGTTTGGAGATCCAGCCTGAGTAGGCTTAGCAGCTTCAGTTGAATGGGAGACATCAATAGTAAGACCTGTAGGACTTGTTTGTGAGGCACCTGCTGCTTGACCCATAGATGATGATTTCTCTTTAGAAGGAGA
The DNA here is from genome assembly GCA_020465985.1 of Centrapalus pauciflorus. Lineage (NCBI taxonomy): Eukaryota > Viridiplantae > Streptophyta > Magnoliopsida > Asterales > Asteraceae > Centrapalus > Centrapalus pauciflorus. The sequence continues at coordinate 195,114 of JAANYP010003657.1, read as the reverse complement.
TGAAGATTTCTCCCCCTTAGACTTGGTCTTTGAGGCAGATTTCTTCTACCCCTTTGAAGGAGATGGCGCATACCCTTCAACACTTGGTCTGCTTGGAGAAACAAATTCAGAAGGCATAACAGCAGTTTTGGCAGCAGGTTCGGGGCCAACCACGATGTGCACTAAGAAAGCCAAGTTGTCATTTACCTCTACAAGTTGGGTAAGGTAGTCTGAAGAGAGGTAGTTTGGGAAACAACAAGAGAGGATAGCTTAGAGAGGGTGTCCCTGTCAGAAGCTGTGAACAGCAAACTTTGAAGCTGTGCAAGATGTAGTTCAAGAGAATCTTGCACATCATCGAGGTTTGATGACACAGAATTGGACAGAGAGACTATTAAAGTGTTTAAGCTGGCCAATGTAGTAGGAAGGGTAGTTGTGCAAGAGTTTAGGAGAGTTGACAGTGTTTGGGAAACAGCTGCCAGAGAGGACACATAGTCCTGTTGAGTGGAAAGGATAGAGGAGAGGGTAGTGGAGATTGTTTGCAGTTGTGTAGTGAGTGCAAGCAGCTGTGAGGATTGATCAGCTTGAGGAGGAGGGGTTGGAAAGGAAGTATTGAACGAATCAAAAAATCCTTTAACATGTGCAGACACAGAGTCTGATATGATGGTTGGTAGGGAGGTCATGGAGTTTTCCAAAGAACCAACTTTGTTGGTCAGCAATGATAGTTGATCCTTCAAAGGAAGATCTTTGGGGGATGGAGGAGTATGTGTGGATTGTTTGGATTGAGTGGATGGTGAAGAATGAGAATCAGATGAGGATGGGGCAGGTGTTTGAGGATGTGTGGGGGAAGGTAGGGATACTTTAGAGAGAAGTTCCATAGCCTGGGCATAGGTGATATGGCCCAGCTTGGAAGGGTCAATAGATCCTTCAGTAGTGGCTATTTCTGCATCATGAGGAAAGGTGGTATGAGTTAGGGGCCTTTCAGATGCTGCTTATGTTGCAACACCTTCATCAAGACCTGGGGTGGTTCCCTCAGCAGTACCTTGGTTTATAGGTACCTCATCATGGGGAGTGGGGATGTGCATTTCAACATCAGTAGTGGTGAAACCTGCTGATGGAGTTTGCATTTGAGGGGTAGCTTCACCAGAGGGATGGTCCATTCCCTGTGGTTCATCAGCTTGAGGAGAGGATCCTTCAACAGCTGTTGGGTGTACAACAGTTGCATCAACAGGAGCAGAAGTTGGAGGTTGAACTGTTGGATGGTTTGTTCCAGATGGCACCTCGTGCAGACTCAGATGGTGTATGAGAAGTATGAGGTGGAGACTGTGTGGACTCAGTGTGGAGTAGAGTGGAATCCTGTCTTTCAATACCCTCAGCCTGTTGGGAGGCTAGGATAGTTGATGTGGTAGTCTCCTGGTGTACAACTGGTTCCTGTTGTGAGTAACCAGAGGGTCTAGGCTGACTCTGGGTTGACTCAGGTTGGAGTGAAGCATGCTCCAAAGATGTTGATCCTTCTCCCAAAATAGGAGAGGCAGCAAGGGTTGCTTCTTTTTCAACTGACTCCTGTTGAGAGGGGCCAGAGGGGCTAGTTTGAGTAGATGGTTTCTTCCTAGCTAAGGATTTTCTCCTAGAATATTGAGACATTGTGGGGGATTGAGGAGAAGTAGTAGGAAGTTGTGTATGGACTGGTGATGAGACTGGGTCAGGTACAGGGGGGTTAACCTGTTCCATGGTCTCAGGTGCCACAAAGGCACCAGCCATAAAGGCTTCAGGTTCAACGTATGAACCAGGGTGAGAAGTCTGCTCCCCCTCAGCCACTGAGGCTGATGAGGCAGACTTTGACTTAGCCATTTTAGCCTTCTTGACGACAGGCTCAGCTTCAGTCGATTCCAGGCCCCTCTTGACAATTTTAGGCCTGGATTTGGATTTTCCTTTGGGAGCAACCACCGGATCCACCCACACAGCTGAGGGTCCTTCCACCATGCCAAGTAACCTCCTCATTGGTGTAGAGACAGGGGGTTCATTTGGAAGAACTGGAGTGTAAAAAACTCTATTCCCAATTACTGGGAATGCAGCAGTAAGTAATAGCGGCTGAGAGTTGTAGAGATGCTCACCACAAACATGTCTGAATATAAGGCTCAGAAACCTTGGATATCTGACAGCAGCTGGGCGTGTTTCCTGCTGTACTAGGTTCCTCAAATTCACAAAAATCCAACGAGCCATGTTCAGTGTAGTCCCATCCACAAGCTGTATTACTATTGGGATTTCATCACGGCTAAGCTGGTCAAAAGAACCAACTTTGCTACTGAAGCACATCACCACTGAGGCAAATAGGAAGTTGTAGGTTGGTGATAGATCCCTTCTGAACAGAGTGGCTCCAACTTTGGGTTCTGCTACCCCACCAAAACGTAGCAGATTGCCCATCTGATCATTCTCAGGCTGTGGCTGGTCAGCCACAGGAAGATGAAGGA